>OU898284.1:36484222-36618240 GCA_918026665.1 Diabrotica balteata
AATAACCACTAAAATAACGTTTAAACCAATATGTTTAACTATATTTTTTAGATGGAGAAGATAAGGAAAGATTTCGATAAAATCTGACAGGAAGTGTTTTGATTTTTATAGTATGTATTGAACTTTTAATTATATGCGTTTTAAAAGAGATTAGACATAAGTTTGAGGATTAAGAATGATAGCTGGTACTACTGATTTCTTTTTAAAGTGCCTATCTGTCCCGGACGTTAATTTAATAATTAATAATTATAAATTCATATTACTTGTATGAAAACTTTACCAGATTTTGCATATTTTTAATTTCTATTTCACCGAGCGATTGCTTGTATAAGCAATTCCCCACTTAGTGACCAACGGCTTTGGGCGGATGAGTTGGTAAGTGGTAGGGCACTCTTTTGTCCTGAGGTTGTGAAATCGGCTTCGAAGGCGGATGAACCAAAGATTTGATCAACGGCATAAGGATGGGGAAGCACAAGTAGGGCATACACTCCACTAAAGATCCACCCTAGTCAATCAATCATGGCAATGCTCAATAATTAAATAAATTCAGGAGTAAGTCCTTCGATCGGGTCTCCGGGGAGGACAGTTTTGAGTTTACTAAAAGATAATAAATTGAAGTGTAGAAAGAATATCAAGATCTGCACATGGAATGTCAAAATTTTATACAAAGCAGGAAAAATCCACAACGCAATACAGGAGATGAAGAGAATGCATATTGAAATCATGGGAATAGCAGAAATGAGATGGCCAGGTTCTGGAGAAATACAAATAGAAGATTACATGGTATTCTTCTTCTTTGAGTGCCTCTCCTATCGGAGATTGGATATCATTAGGGCGATTCTAATTTTAAACTGCCCCCTCGCAGACTTTACACCTGGAAGTCGCCAGCAGACTCGAAAGAAACAAATGTAAGAAACCAGATCGACTTCATTGCCATAACAGAAAGATTCAGAAACTCAATCACATCAGTGAAAACCTATCCCGGGGCTGACGCTCAATCGGATCACAACCCAGTGGTGGGTAAACTGGGTACTGAAACTGAAATGACAAACAAGACACTTCTGTTACAGGAGCGCGTAAAGAAGAAAGAATAGATGACGGATGAAATCCTTGATATGATGGAAGAAAGAAGACAACACAAATGCAAAAATCAAGTGAAGTATCAAGAAACAAGTCACAATATAAAAACAAAGATAAAGGAAGCGAAGGAACGCTGGCTGAAGGAGAAATGCGATGAAATCGAAGAGTGCGACAGAAGATATGACTACCACAACATGCACAAAAATATCAAAGAATTAACAACTAAAAAGAAAACCAATAATCTTCACCCGACACTAATAGACGCAGACGGTAACCTTATATCAGACGACTTGAAGCTCATTGACACATGGAAACATTACGTAGAACGACTTTTTAACGATAAACGCAGAGCGACAGTGGACCAAGATGACGACATGACTGGACCCGAAATACTTAGGTCTGAAGTGGAAAAAGCCATTTCATCGCTAAGAAACGACAAAACTCCTATGCGAAACGGATGACCACTTTCTCGATTTTCTGACAGGCCTTTTTAACACCTTTTACGATAAAGGGGAGATTCCGGAGGAATGGCTTCGATCGACCTTTGTAGCCATATCTAAAACATCAAGTGCAAAACACTGTGATCAACACCGCTTAATAAGCTTGATAAATCACATTACCAAAGTTTTCACCAAAATCATACACAATAGAATATATAACGAATGCGAAACAAATATATCGGAATCACAGTTCGGATTCCGAAGCGCATTGGGCACAAGAGAGGCGATCTTCAGTCTGCAAGTTTTAATTTAAAGATGCAGAGACATGCACAAGGACGTCCAGTTGTGCTTCATCGATTTCTCCAAGGCGTTTGACAAGGTCAAACATGATAAACTCATGGAAATGCTCAGGAAGATGCATATTGATGGCAAGGATCTGCGCATAATAACCAGTCTCTATTGGAACCAAAGTGCTGAGATAAAAATGGGCAACTTACACAGTGGGAAGATAGATATTAAAAAGGGTGTACGACAGGGATGCGTCCTGTCGCCGCTCCTGTTCAATATATACTCTCAACAAATATTCAGAGAAGCACTGGGAGAAGTTTCGGAGGGTATCAAAGTAAACGGAGAGGTAATCAATAATAGTAGATATGCTGACGACACAGTTATTATCGCAAATGACTGCAACGAGCTTCAAAGACTCATGCAAAGCATACACACAGCAAGTCAAGAATATGGTTTAGAACTCAATACAATCAAAACTAAATGTATGTTCATCAGCAGAACACAACAACCTCCGATGCAATTGACATTAAACAACCGAAAAATAGAACAAGTGGAGACATACACATACCTTGGAACCACAGTCAACACAAAATGGGACCAGTTAACAGAAATAAGATCACGAATTGAAAAAGCGCGAAACGCGTTCAACAATATGAAAAAGTGGTTCACAAGCAAAATCTCAATGGAACTAAAATTAAGACTGGTCAAGTGTTATGTCTTCCCGGTCTTGTTCTATGGAGCAGAGCCATAGACCACAACGGAAGCCACCCTGAAGAAACTAGAATCCTTTGAGCTGTGGATATATCGCCCTATTCTTCGGATATCCTGGACAGACCACATCACTAACGTGGAAGTAATGCAGAGAATACACAAAACCAAAGAAATAATCTTCACCGTAAAGAAACGGAAGCTTGAGTACTTCGGACATGTCATGAGGCATACTAAGTACCGGCTGCTACAGTTAATAGTCCAAGGAAGAATCGACAGTAGGAGGGGACCGGGAAGAAGATGACACTCATGGATGCATAATTTGCGACAATGGTTCGGACTAACATCAACCGAACTGTTCAGAGGTGCCGTAAACCAAAGTCAAAATAGCCTTGTTAATAGCCAACGTCCGAAACGGATTGGGCAAAGAAAGAAGATTCTAATTTTACATACTGCTGTTTTGAATAATTCGTTAGTGGTACAGCCAAACCACTCTCTTAAATTTCTCATCCAGGACATTATTCTACGTCCTGAATTTCTGCGTCATTGGATTTTTCCTTGAATTATATTTTGTGGGAATGTGTACTTTTGTCCTTTCATCAGGTGGCCTAAGTATTCAAGTTTACTCTTTTGTTTATTCAGTATAACTTCTTTATCGTTATTTATTCTGCGTATTACCTCTTCATTTGATTTTTAGTATACGAAACAAGGTATATTTGTCGGGAAAAAGTAATGGATGGAGTCGGAATAATCGTATCACCCGAAGTTGCCAAATGCTTTACTAACTTTAGACCAATATCAGAGAAAGTGATTTTACTACAAGTAGAAGCCAACCTTATTAATATAAACTTCATCCAAGTCTATGATCCCACTGCTGACAAAGAAGAGGAAGAAGCAATTGAGTTCTATCAGAACATAAACAGTATTATACAGAAAATTTCTCGACAGGAAGTTCTCATCATTATGGGCGATTTGAATGCCAAGATTGGAGCTGGAGATAAGACATAGTACATTGGAGCACATGGACTTGGAGTCAGAAACGAGAGAGGAGACCTCCGAGAAAAATTCGCAGAAGACCTAGAACTAGTTGTCACCAACACATCTTCCAATTACCACCTCGTAAGCTGTACACGTGGAAATCCCCTCAAGACAGACCCGGGAGAATTGTTAGGAATCAAATAGACTACATTTTAGTAAATAACAGATTCAGAAACAGCTTTACATCTGTCAAGATTTATCCTGGAGCAGACCTGGAGACAGATCACGTTCCACTGGTGGGAGTATTTCGAGTTAAACTCAAAACAGTGCAAAAAAGAAAGCACAATCATACGACCTAAGTATGCTGAAAGACCTTGATACGAGGATGAGAGTCCAAGCCACGTAAAACGAGCAAGTGTCTGCAATTAGAGACAAATAGAACGAAGAACAAAGGAACAAAGGAAAGAACAAGGATAAACACTTAAAGACAGATAGATTAATGCAGAAAAAATCATGGATGACAGATGAGATCCTGAAACTAATAGACGAGAGAAGAGAAGCCAAAAAAGACCCAATCAAATATAAAACCATAAATAAATTAATAAGAACGAAAATCAGAGAAGCGAAAGAAAAAGAAGCAAGGGGAAGATGCGAAGAAATTGAGACTCTGCAGTTAAAGTACGATAGTCACAATGTACATAGAAAAGTTAAAAAAAGTCACAGGGGGACTAAGACGAAGGCAGAAAGGAAATATACCTGATTCTGACGGAAACATCATCTTGGACAAACAGAGTAAAATAAGAGCGTGAAAAGAATATCTAGAAAAACTATTTGAAGACCAAAGAGATATCACCTTTGAGCTAAATGATGGACCAAGAATATTACAGCAGGAAGCTTGTTTATTCCGAAATAACACAGTTAAAGGATGGCAAAGCGGCAGGCTCTGATAATATACAAGAAGAACTCCTTAAACTAATTGACAACAAATCAATAGCAATAATCGCAAATATATTAACCAACATATACAACTCTGGGGAAATACCAACAGAATGGCTGAAATCTGAGTTTATTGCACTTCTAAAAAAACCAGGAGCCAAAAAATGCGAAAGATTACCATACTATAAGCCTCATGAGTCATCTCCTAAAATTATTTCTAAAGATAATTCATAAGAGAATCTTCAAGCTGTGTTAAAATCAAATTTCCCCCAACTAGTTCGTTTAAATAGTTTTAAAAAGTACGTGTTATTGTCGTGGATACCATTTCAGCAAAAATTTTCGGTCACACAACACTTCGGGACAAAACTACATTAGTCAAAATGCAATAAGATGAGGGAATCGAAAGTTGTTCAGTTATTATACCCATTGACAGTGGACAATCGTTGACGACTTCATCCCATGAATTTATGCTAGGCGATGATTCGTGCAAACATATCTTTAAAAAAACTGAAAAATCCTATTCTTAAAAGTTTGTTGGAAACATATTCCAAAACATTGTTCCCGATGAAAGTATAATGAGAAAAAATTACATACTTCAAATCTACAACAATACCATAAAAAAATCAAGAAGATAGTAGAACATCGATAAGATTTATTTTATTGTAGATAAAACTACAATCCTTGTGGACGTTACATTATAAATTTATTAATAGGATCTATGCGCTTAGGTGAACCTAGCGAACCTTATTTAATTGCAAGTCAACAGTTAGACAAAACTAACCATTTATATATTTTAAGATTTGTTAATGAATTTTTTGCAACAAGTAATACAAAAAGCCTTAAAGAAAAATAGAGAAATATATCTGAGTTTTATAGACATGGAAAAAGCTTTCGACTCAGCCAAAAGAAAAGATATATGGGAAAGCCTAAAGAAGAAGTAAGTAACTGATAGAAGCAACAAAGAGTACACACATGAAAACAACAAATACAGCATGAATGTTAAATATACAGTCAGAACCATTTGAAACAAATCGCTCAAGGAGTTAGACAAGGGGGAAGTCTCAGCTCAGTGCTATTCATAAATGTAATAGATGAGATAGTGAAAGAATGTAAGAAAACATTCAAGAAATACTGCATCGGTTGGAACAGAATGCAAATGATAAACGCTGAGATGTGTATATTTGCAGACGACATAGTATTAATTGCGGAAACAGCAGAAAAAATGAAATACAACTTAGAGAAATTGAACCTAGAAGTAATCAAATACAACTTAAACGTAAACAAAGAGAAGACTCAGATAATGAAAATATCAAGGAAACAAGGGACGGAAGATCAACTAGAAATAATGATAGACCAACAAAAAATAATACAGACAAATTCATACAAATACTTAGGAACAGTAATAAATAACAAAGGAGACATCGAGGACGATCTTAACAATAGAATGGAAAACACAGGAAAACTATTCCAAGCACTAAATAGAGGATTCCTTAATAACAAAAAAATGTCAACAAAGACCAAGATGACAATATACAAAACAATATATAGACCTACAGTGACATATGGAGCAGAAAATTGGATATTAAACAAAAGACATCAGAGCAGAATTCAGGCAGCAGAAATGAAATACCTCAGAAGAACGATCGGAGTAAAAAAAACCGATAGAATCAGAAATGAAGTAATAAGAGAAAGACTCTTAAGAGAAGAAGAAGGACAATAATAGACAAGTAAAAAGAGTTTGGGACGCCAAACCAATAGGGAAGAAGAGAAGAGGAAGACCCATTAAAGAATGGAACAGTGACATCTTGCAGATACTGCAGAGTAAGGGTAAGACTTGGCAGGAAGCAACACAGATGGCATCCCATAGGAAGGAATGGAGAAAGTTCGTTAAGAGCTAGGACACCTCAGAAGATTATAAAATATTGTAATTGAATGAATTTTATTATAAACGGCCCAACACCGAAAGGTACAAATGAGTCTACTGATTAAGAAAAATAATGAATTTTTTGCTCCTAATGTAGTTGCCACTGAAAATGTTTTATGGGAATTTAATATTTTTTCGGGGGGCGTCATCGACTGTATGTATAACCATCTACTTGAGTGATGTTGGTTCTTATGGGAGGTATTTTTATTGAACTAAGACCTTCTTAAAACCCTTCTAGAATTTACTACACTCTTGTTTTATTCTGTATGTTGTTATATGTACAGACCTTTGAAATATTTTTTTCTATTCTGAATAAATGAAAGGAATCGAATGTTTTGTTGTGTGAATCAAATAAGGCATAACTACTAATAAGTATATTTTATATTTAAATATTTCCTTTTTACACATTTCAAAATAACTAAACTAAAATTTATATCATTTTATCGACCCCCTCAATTGATGCCAATATTGAAGAACTGGCTCACGTTTTTGCCAGATATTTGGATTGCCCCACATCGCCCAGAATCTGAAACAAACAATTTAAAACATAATACATATAATAATACTAAAACAATATAAGTAATAATAAAAAGAAGTTGAACGAACAAAAATGTGGAATTTTGTGGTTCGTAATCCAAAATAATGAATCAGAGGTAAATTGTTTAAATATTCAATAATAAATGCAAATGGACCAACTGAGGAGAAACCGGATGAAGAAAACGAACAATTTTATGAACAATTGTAAAATATCATACAACATTGTCCTAGAAATTACGTAAAGGTCTTAATAGGAGATTTTAATGCAAACATAGGTAAGTAGAGGGAATACATGCCAACCATTGGAATTCACGGTTTACATGAAGAGTAAAACAACAACGGAACTCGACTAATACACTTAGCCTCCTCAATGAACATGGTGATTGCCAGCACATGCTTCAGGCACAAAGATATACATAAGGCAACATGGAGAAGTCCAGATGGGAATACAGTAAACCAAATCGACCATGTTGTGGTTGACGCAAGACACTTCAGCGACGTGATAGACGTACGTGCAAGACGCGGGGCGAACATAGACTCGGACCATTACCTACTAGGAGCTAAACTAATAGCTAGAATCTCCAATGATAAGAAAGAAAAATGAGTTAAAGAGGAAAGGTTTAAAGTAGAAGCGTTGAAGAACCCTGTGATAGCTAAGAGATTCGAGGAAAGTCTCGAAAGCAAGCTGGAAGGCTGCACGGATGTTATAGTTGAAGATATTAACAACTATTGGGGGCAGTGTAGAGCCATATTGAAAGAAGTGGCAACTGAAGTTATCGGAAAGCAAAAACGTAAAAAAATAAGGTCAGACTGGTACGATGAGGAATGCGCACAAGTAACGCAAAAAAAAATCAGTCATATAGAAGACTCCAAGGGCGAAGAACGAGACAAACAGAGGAAGAGTATAGGCAGCCGAGACGAAAAGAAAAACGAATACTTAAAAAAAAAGAAGAAAGAGCATATAGAGAGCCAACTAAAAGAACTAGAGAACTATAAGGCACAAGCAGAAATGCGAAAGTTCTACAAGAGGATTAACCAGAACAGGGGATATCATTGGTGATCAGGACCAGATACTAGAAAGATGGGCAGAAAACTTCGAGGAAAGGTTAAATATAAGAGGTGAGACGGGGCTCCACGAATCAGAAATCCAACTCGAGGACATTGACAATGAAAGAGAGAAAGATAACATCCCAACAGAAGTAGAAGTCATCCAAGCTATACAGAAATTGAAAGAAAACAAAGCTTCTGGAGCAGATGGCATTCCTTCAGAACTTTTAAAGCATGTCAAAAAACCTGACATACTGTATATGTAGACTGGTAGAACTGATCTGAAAGCAAATAAAATTGCCAGAAGACTGCAATCTAGGTATTCTTCTTCTTCACGTGCCATCTCCGCTACGAAGGTTGGCTATCATCATGGCAATTTTGACCCTGGAGGCTGCCGCTCGGAACAATTGTATGGAAGTGCAAGCAAACCACTCCCTGAGGTTTCCCAACCATGACATTCTTCTCCTACCTATGCTGCGCCTACCTTCAATCTTTCCTCGCATAATTAGTTGTAACAGTTGATATTTATTCCCACGTGTAATATGTATAATGTAGGTATGTAATGTAGGTATAATTTGTAGCATTTTCAATTTCATTGATTCTTTGAAGTATATTGAAATCTCCTCGTATATGAAATAAATGGAAATCGCCTTATATATGTTTCAAAAATAAAACGAAGAATTTTTTCCATGTTTGTTAGTTCGTATCTTTCAAGTTAAAATACGCAAAAGTGTTTTCAATCATTTTAACATTGCCAAGTAATAAAACCATTTGAGAGTTGTTTATTATTTTAAAGATATTTACTTCGGCGATTTCTTTTAATTTTTATACGTCGCAAATGGAACCTTTTACGTTGTTTCGTTATGTTTTTGTAATGTCAGCGTTTATTTT
This sequence comes from Diabrotica balteata, assembly GCA_918026665.1. Taxonomy (NCBI): domain Eukaryota; kingdom Metazoa; phylum Arthropoda; class Insecta; order Coleoptera; family Chrysomelidae; genus Diabrotica; species Diabrotica balteata. The sequence goes on from OU898284.1 coordinate 36,493,052, forward strand.
ATTTTCAAGTTAGGAACGAATCGAATTTTTAAATTCGTCATTCGTACTTGGGCTGTCGGTGGAGTCAGGTGTGACCAAATAGATTTTTACTTGGTTCGCTGCGTGGATCGCAAGTATGGATCCACAAATTCTCTGTCGAATTTGTGTTCTTCTGTTTTGGCCCTTTTAGTGGAAATATGTGGCAGTAGAAAAAATAATTTGTGTGGTGTACCAGAGCATGGTACAATTTTGAAGACATATATAGGATGTCTCACCAGCTTTTTTTGGTCGTTTGCCTACGTCAGATCTTCGTTCCAGTATGGAATTGGTTTCCCCTTGTTCAAGAGTTTCGTCCTAGCAGCTCCAATGCAGAGACGCAACAAGTTTTTTTTCTTTTCGTTAAGTGGAAATATATGAATCCAGGTAACTATTTATTGTTTGTTTAATTTCAAAGCAAAGACAGATATTTTTTTATAACAATAATTGCTTTCGTTAAAATTTAGAAATTGTAACATTTAAAAATTGTAATGCGGTAACATTTGTAAGTTTTATGTAGTATCTCCAACTTCTGGAGTTTGTAAGCGGATGTAATACGTAAGTTTTTTATATTTTTGTATTTCTCCATGTTGTAACTGTTTGTGGTGACACAAAAATAAATGTTAAATTTTGTTTTTTTAACATTTTATTTATTTATTTTTTAACTAACCCTTTTTTGATTCCTATTTGAAAAAGATATGTTTTTGATGTTTTATAATTATTTCCCTAGTTACAACTAGTGGTTGTAATAGGTATAATTAGGCACCTCAAGTGGCGCCCTATATTAAATTCCTTGAGGTGTTTCCTGTTTATTTTTATTTTGTTTATCTTAAGAGATTAAGCACCCCCTTTATTTCATCTTCTTGTAGTTGCCCCATTCTAACCCCTTTATCTTTACTTTTCCACGACCCCAGCTCTCCTACCAAACCCTGAGTGCCGTTCGCACTCCCAATAGTTTCTTCCCCCAATTTTCTACCCTCTGTATTAATGAATCCTTTGGGTAGGCAAAATATCTCCGTTACAAATTGTACCTATCCACAAGAAAAGAGATCAAACAATATGTGACAACTAAAGAGGAATAACATCCGCCGATGACATCGACATTATTGCAAGAAGAAAAGCGGACGTGGTCGAATCATTCAAAGCGCTTGAAGCAGCAACGAAAAAAATGGGACTAGAGGTTAATACTAGTAAGACATAGTATATGAAAGTATTAAATTATATACAAGCAGCACAACCCGAAGATCTAACGATCGGAACATATACTTTCGAAGGAGTACGAGAGTTTATATACCTAGGCTCACAAATTAATCAGAATAATGCAGTAAGTGAACATCCTAAGAGAATGATATAATGGCAGCTGAAAACAACTTTTAAGAACAGTTGATTCGAAGATTGCCGAACTAAACCACCGTAATAGAGACGGCATTCGAAGAAGACGTATCCAGCTATGGGGCACTGCTAGCAATTCTCCAACGCTTTCATAATAAACTATTAGGGTCTATAGTAAACGCTTAACGGTATCCAAGTGTCTTCAGTCATGAGTAACTGAATAGTTGCTAAATAACGAAAGATTCTTCACTGGGAGAAGATACTACAATGTTATGTTCTTCTTCCTAGGGTGCATGTCCGTTCCGAATGTTGGTGGCATTCTGGCTATGATGACTTTGTTGGTTGCTATATGGAAGAGCTGTGTTGAGGTCTTTCTATATCAAGCTTTCAGTTTAGCAAGCCAGAATATTCTTCTTCGTCCTAGGGCTCTTTTCCCTTCAATTTTATCTTGCAAAATGCATTGGAATAGTTCACATCTGCCTTGATTTATCATTATATAATTCCACGAGGAAACTAAGTTCCTGTAGCTGGCTGTATACCATATATCACAAAAAAATTTTGTTAAAATCCTTTATAAAAGGTATATAAAAATGCCTCAAACGGGCTATCACAAACACATTGCAAAACGTTTTCGGATTAAACAATCCATCATCAGTGCAAACGGTTGTACATGCTAGTAGCCACCAAAATATATGGGTAAAAACCCTTTAAATGTTATAAATTTGAAATTGTTTTACATTATTAGTATTTCTAATTTGTGATGGTTAAGTTACCGTTGGATAGGTAACATGGCGGCGTATGACTCTACATGAGTAAAATGGTCCTGAGACGAAGTGCCTACGAGGACCTGTTGATAACAACTCATGATTGAGTATTGAGTTATTATCAACAGGTCCTCGTAGGCACTTCGTCTCAGGACCATTTTACTCATGTAGAGTCATACGCCGCCATGTTACCTATCCAACGGTAACTTAACCATCACAAATTAGAAATACTAATAATGTAAAACAATTTCAAATTTATAACATTTAAAGGGTTTTTACCCATATATTTTGGTGGCTACTAGCATGTATAACCGTTTGCACTGATGATGGATTGTTTAATCCGAAAACGTTTTGCAATGTGTTTGTGATAGCCCGTTTGAGGCATTTTTATATACCTTTTATAAAGGATTTTAACAAAAAATTTTTTTTATCATTATATGTCCCAAGTACTGCAGCTTCCTGTCTTTCACGATGTTGACCGAATCCGCGGTTGTGACATTGGTGACTTTGTCCATGTTCAGGATCCTTCTGTATAACAATAGCTCAAAGCCTGAAGTTTTGATAGAGTTTCCGCCTTCAATGTCCACGTTTCTACTCCTTACAGAAGCACTGAGTACACGTAAGGGAGAGCGCCCACCAAAGTGGCGTGGCAGTGGCAAGTAGCAAGTAGCACGCGTCTAGCATAATGTAACCAATCCTAACGAATGATTAGAATGAATGACGTTACTGTCATTTTGGTGTAAACTGAATCATTCGTTTTCATTGGTTACATTATGCTAGATGCGTGCTACTTGCTACTTGCCACTGCCACGCCACTTTGGTGGGCGCTCGCCCTTATATTTAAGAAGGCTTATTTTTGTTTCTAGGGTGAGGTCATGGCTCTTAAACATAGAGTTCATAGTCAAGAAAACACTTTTTGCCTTTTCGATGCGACATTTAATCTCTTGGGTATTGTTCTACGACTCATTGATTACAGTTCCCAAGTAGTTGTACTATGAGACACAGTCAATTCTCATTTGGTTCACATACAGATTTGCTCCAGTTATGATTTCCTTGCATTATGTTCATCAAGTTTTGCAGCTCTTCTATGGTATTGTAAAACACTATTGTATCATCTGCATACTGCAGGTTATTTAAGTTGACTCCATTTATTGAGATGCCTTCATCAACATCTTTTAGGGCCTCTTCAAAAACGTGCTCCGAGTACAGATTGAATATCAGTGGTGAAATATGTTTACATAGATAGGTCGTAACGTTAATCAGCCCTTGACCTATGATCAAACATCAGATCGACGTTCAATGACCTACGGCTGCCTAGAAACTACTATCGAGGGTTCGAGATTCCAAGTAAACGGCGCTCGACAGAGATCTAGAAGTTCTAACGTCACGAAGTGTCTATAAAGCTTTTAAACGAGGCGACAGTCCGCCTAGAAAATTCAATGGAATTCCAGAATAACGGGACAAACATATATAAAGGAAATTAAATTGTATAGACCCAGTCTAAGAAATAAATTATTAGCGTTAAGTAATAAATATTATAAATTAATTGTGTTTTTAGTGTTAGCATTATAAGACTCTATCAATTTAAAATAAGTGTTAGGAAACGGTAAATAAAAACAAAAATAAAATAAAACATCACAGCAATTTATGTTTGTACTTAAAAACCCCACTTACGAAAAAAATTGAATTAAATACATAAAAAATGACTTACATTCCGCAGGCAGCACCACCTAAATGAGCAGCATGGTCAAAGAATTTCCATCCTAGTAGAACACCAGCTGTATCGAGACCCACAATGAATTTAATAGCCTGCAATTATACTTGTAAACATATCGAATATAACAAAAAATAGATCACTTACAGCTCCAGCCGAAAATGTGAACACAGGTAATAAAATAATTCCTAGTCTTGTGTCTGGATACTGAGTACAAACGTAGCCTAAGATTCCCATTATAGCTCCAGACTAAAACAAAAACGTTGACTAATGTAACTAACCATCGTAAAATACGGTCTACTAAGCAAACTAATTGTAAGCAATAAAACTAAAATATTGTGGAACACACTTTTTTGACAGTTGGCAACATGTTATGTCAATTTAGTTGACAATTTTGACAGTCGGTCACTAATGACATATACCATCCTATAGATTGTGGGAGTTACCTTACTAGGGGGGTATATACCAAGACCAAGGTTAGTAGATATTTAAGTACTGAAATATCTACTAACCTTGGGTATATACTAGGTATAGATGTCTTAAATTGTTTTAGTTTTAATAAAATGATTGTTTTCCTAACGATAAATCCTCACCGAATCTTAATCCAACTGAAAATCTGTGAACTATTGTAAATGTTAAACATCATAAAAATAGATAATACAACAAAAACAAAACTGATTTGATAGAGATAAATTTTTAACACCAGCATATACCAGAAAACTGTAAAAACTTATTAATTATCTATCACAAGGCTTTCAAAAGTTACAAAAGACAAGTGAAGAAATATCTACTATTGAAACAACTTAAATTGTATCCTGTCCTCTTTTTTTCTTTGTCTACAACTAATAAATATTGTTTATTTTCAATTATCACTGCTATTTAGATTAATTCCTAAATAACCTAAGATAAAAAATGGTAAAAACCTAAAGAAATCTTCTTTTCAACTGCTTAAAATCATTTTTTCATAAAATAAATAGGAAAACACATGGCTATTTACCAATTAAACATCCTTTGTGATTAATTAAAACATGAAAAAACTGAGTTCGGTGCTTGACAAATTAATCTAAAGTTAAATGTTTATGAACTGTAGCCAAAAGTTTGTTTCCCAGTGTTCTTCCAGTCTAATAAGTATTCATTAAAATAACTTTATTGTATTACATGTGGGAGACGATAAATGAAATATGGATGATGATCCACTGTCCTTAAGATTACTACTAGCATTTACTTACCGCCCCTAATGAAAGTCCAGGTTGCCTTGTCAGCACTTTATATGTATAACTGGCAAAACTTGATACTACTCCAGCTGTTAAATAAAAACCCAAAAATTGTTCTTTTCCTAAACTGTGAACAGCTCCTGCAACATGAAAATATTCACCAGATGTATTTTTCTTATAAAAACAGTCTTTTAGAGAACATTTTAATACAGAATGCATACTTTCCATTTTAAAATTAAGAAAAAACAGTTACCTGTACAAAAACTATGGAGGACATACATATTGGCTAAAAGATGCAACCCTGAATAATGGCTAAACGTTGATAATACCATAGGCACATAGATACTCGGACTAGCTGGATTGGAACAAAAATATCTTAGCATCATTGGTTGAAATCTAGGAATCCTCCACGCTAAGAATACTAGTACATTCAGAAGACATATTGGAGCAAAAATACGCTCGCCCTCAGTCAGCCGAGACCACCAACTTTTAAAATCTCTGACGAGGGTATTCTAAAAGGGAAAATTGTAGTTACTGGAAGTTTTATATGGTATCTAGACATCCCTTCACATAAGACAACTGCAAATTTATCATTAAATGCATGTTCAGTAAATTCTTTAAATATCTCAACACGTTAACTGCAACTGTAACGTTAGAATTCAGTATAACACAAAATTGTGTGTCTTATTTTTACAGTTTATGACATGAGGATTCTTTCAATAAATATCTGACTTAATAAGTCTAATATAGTCTTCTGGTTGCTCCGCGCAGTTTTCATGATGAAATTTGTCATTATGTTGACTCATGCAACGAAGACTGTAGTAAATAATTTTAGATAGTTTTGAGAAAATTAATTTACAAGTATAAAAACTCGTTAGCAATTTCTCAAATATCCAAAAATAAATGGGTATGTTTATTTAAATGCAGTTCCCAAATTTGATCACCAAAAAATTATATTTTTTCTTAATATATTCTGTTTTTTTATGAGTTGCTACATTTTTCGTCGTAACAATTTAGTGAAAAAAATGACATATGAACATTTTAATACGTACCTACTTTATGATTATATCTTAAATTTCACAAAATAAGTTACATTTATTTCTACTCAAAGTCATCTTCTTCATTCGGCTACTAGAACTATTGGAGTCTTGATGTATATCATTCTTCATCTGTGTTACCTCCTTTGGACATAAAGAAAAATAGAAGTTATGGTACAAAGGTGGATCACCTCTGCAAAGCTTTAATAAACATCCACTAGGAAACTAAGTTCCTGTAGCTGACTGTATACCATATATCACAAAAAATTTATTTCAAATCCTTTATAAAAGGTATATAATAAAATGCCCAAAGGGGCTATCACAATTAAATTACAAAACGTTTTCGGATTGTTAAATCCATCATCAGTGTAAATGAGGTATACATGCTATGAGCCACCAAAATATATGGGTCAAAACCCTTTAAATGATATAAATTTACAGTTGTTTTACATTATATATGGTTACAGATTATGATGTTTAAGTTACCGTTGGAATTGGTAACATGGCAACGTATGACCCTACATAGGTAAAATGGTCCTGAGACGAAATGTCTTTGAGGACCTGTTGATAACAACTCAATAACAGGGGAGATATATGAGAATATGCAGGGAAGATTATAGTAACTCAACTTAATGCAGTTATTTTTAAATATGTGGTAGGTTATTTTGAGATACTATAAAACTGAATTGTGTATTTTAAGTTGCCTATACAGCTGATAAAGTTACCACAATATCCTATGTTACAGCTAAGTATAGAATAATTCAGAAGAAGGTAGTAACTCCAATTATACAAAAATTTAGTTACTATAGTTTTCGTTGCATGAGTTGATATATTTCTTTGTAAAGCTCTTCAAATGACTTTAACACATTAACTGCCAACCATAATTTTAGTAGACAGTAGATGAGTTAAAATTGTGTTTTTTATTTTTGTGATTTATACCAAATTAAATTTGCACCTTTTTTCTGTGAAGAGTCTCTAGACACTTTTTATTATTTCTTATTTAAAATATATTACTGTTGAATTAATTCCTTGATCTATGCTCTTCCTAAAAAATTTCATTGGCTTTCGTAACTGCCTTCTGGCATGACTTCGCATATTTTCATATTCCCAAACAGCAGCCCCAAGAAAACATGATCCTGAAAACTAACACTTCATTAAAAAAATCATAAGATGCAATAATCGCAAATAAAAGTCATAGCAATTCATATTTCACTATTGCTGTATTTGAAAAGAGATATGCCCCAACTGTTAATATGTTGATTTCAAATGTCTTTATATGTAGTTCTCTATATCAATGATAAAACTTAACATTAAAATGTAAAAAATACATTGTAATTTATTGCTCCATATATTGTTTCTAGAACTTTTCCTTTAAAGTTCACAATAGATTCTAATAATTATGAGTAAGTGCAAGTTTCTGGATGTTTTGTAAGCTTTCTATAGCTGTGACAACGCTTCTTTAACTACAGATACAAATATTTTGGCATTGGTGGCAGAAGTTCAGTTTTACCATCATTTGTCATTGATATGTTTGAGATAAAAAGTGGCAAATTGTCTTGCTGCACCCATCTATTCGAATATCACGAATTGTTAAGTTTAATAAAAACTGTATGAAAATGAAAATTATCTGCATATAATTTGACTGGAGACTTATGCAGAACTACAGTACAGCTATGATATATCTAAATTTAGACAAGAACTCATTGAATTTAGGCAATATTTTAAATATTGCTGAACCTATGATATGCAACGAAAATGACTTTGTGATTATTTGTATAATAATAAAGCACATACTGCTACTGTAAATAGAAATGGCCTGAATAGACTTGCTACACGTAAGTTACTGCAATCGATATGCGCATTGGTAAATGGAGTAGCTAAGCTTTCTGGATTTATCCTGGGTTCATCATTGATTTTCCTACCATTTCTAAAGTTTCTTATGTTTCCATTTCCTGATTTGAGACCATGACGCTGCAAGAAGGTACTTTCTTTTGAACTAAAAAATAGTTTGAAAAGGAGATTTTATTATATATAAAACTCATTCAGAATTTCATAAAAAAATACTGGACTACACAATTACATATATTTTTTAACTTACCCTAAATTTACTATCCTTACCATTCGACTCAAAGCCATTGTGCTCTAATATAGAAAGTCTAGTCGCAATGTATTTCTACAGTTAAAAAAATATAAAACTTTTCAATATATTCATTTTTAAGATTTCCTAGGTTATATTATATCTGATTGACATTTAAATCATAGGAACTGACAACTGACTAAGACGCCCTCTTGTAAGGAAAGATTTGGGAGAGAGTTTTTAGCGCCAAATGCGGACGGGCCGAAACTAATTTCATTTAACGGCAAATTTAAGAAAACATGCTCTGAATTCTAGGCGGCAAATTCAAAAAGTATACTTTTAATGGAAAATAAATAAATGTTTTTATAACGCCATTTAGAATTTGCAAAGGCGTGGATTACAATGTTGCCACTAACACATTTTTTTCGGTGGATACTCAAAATTCTTTAGAATTAAGTTATTGTAAATTTAAGTTGTGATTTTGGTAGAATTTGCCACAACCTTTCTTTTTTTTATTTGAGTAAATATGCAAAACTGGTGAAAGCATGGCAACAGCACTTACATCAACGTCATTAATATGTCATACGTCCACCGACTAATAGCGCCATCGCCATTACCAACGGCTGGACACATGCAATGCACTATCCCCACTTGTCCTATTACACTTACACCACTGTTTGTGGTATATACTGTGGAATAGAAACTGTCAAATAAAGAAACTGAGAGATGAAATTCTTCTTTTTCTCTTCTAGACCTCTGTCTGTGGGTTAATTATCTCGGTGATATTTATTGAGTCTTCATTACTTGCCAACGAATTCAAAGCTAAACATTAGATTTTATTAGAACATTCCCAGAAAGTTTCCCAACGAAATAACTCCTACTCTACTAAAATTAAGTGAAACAGTGAAAAGTTCTGAAAGTTAAGGACAGGAGCAAATACCAAACAAAAGTTGAATTTATAGTTGACATTGACAAACGTCAAACCAGTAACCTAACCTAAAACTGGTAGAAACACATTTTGGACATCCAAAAACAGAAGTCTATTCTCAGACTCCATTGAACTACAATATTCCCAAAAAAAATGTATAAGAAAACGTGATTTTAATTTGTCGCTGACAAATTATTTTTATTTAGATTATACATTCTTATAAAAGTAACGTTTTTCAAGTACATTTGATACATTATTTTGTTCAATAATGGCTATTCCCATTGCAGGTAAGGAAGCTTTTGACCCATTTAATCCCCATAACACATTATAGACGAATGGTCTTCACAATATGTTAGACAAAGTGAATAGTCCCAAACATGACTGATTTTTTTTTAAATAAACATGTTCAAAATGTACATGTACAATGGATTTTTTGACATCTGCTTCAGAAGATTTCTTTCTATGTTTATATACATTCATAATATTGTTTTAGCTCGTAGTTCATCAGGAATTACTCTCTATGAAGGACTACCTACTCCTGGTAACAAACCAACATGTCCTCCGATTCAAAGCAAGGCCTGTCGTACCATGCTGTTTGATCAAGATGGAAAATATTTGGCATATGTGAATGGACAAACGTAAGAACAACTATATTTACAATTGCATAAAACCAAGGAACTGTATGTCTTGAGTTGTTCAAAGACTGAACAGTCCTTAAGCTTTCTGTACTCCTTTTGTATCATTTTTGTGCAATAATTAATTTATTTTAACAAAAAACCATTTTGTATTATTGTAAATTGATTCATTTCAGATTATGTGTACTACAAACTGATAATTGGCAGACATTGGCCACTATTGAGAATGTTAAAGCTTATCAGTTGGCATTTTCACCAAAAGGAACTTTTATAATGAGCTGGGAGCCTTTTACAGTAACTAACGCCAACCCACAGGGAAGTCCAAACTTAAAGATATATAAAACTGCCAATGGAGAACTTGTTAAGACATTTGTACACAAAAAACAAGCTAATTGGTAATGATTTTAAGTATTTTTGAGTGAAAATATTCAATATGTTGATATTTTTATTTAGAATTGATTTTTTAACAGATATTTATTTAATTTTTGATAGGGAACCTCAATGGAGTCATGATGAAAAACTTTTTTCAAGGGTAGTAAACACTGATGTTGTGTTTTATGAAGATCTAAATTTTGAGAGAATAGTAGCTAGAATTAACAGTTCTAAGGTTTCTTCCTACAAGATTTCACCTAACGTTGGTGTCTATTTTGTTCTTTGTCACACACTGGGCAGTCCTGGACAACCTTCTCTTGCCAGGTAAGCATTTTATAATACAAAATATCTATGAGTATTGAAATGATTTTGGCAAGTTCGATTTCTGCCTCTTTCAGACATTTTGTGTTCAAAGTAAATTAATAAAACTGTTAGTTAAATGATAGTTTTGGTCTATCTCATATACATTTTGTATCTTCAGGTTATTTAAGTATCCTGCTTTTGATACCACACAAGCCATTGCCAATAGAAGTTTTTTTCAAGCTGATAAAGTTGATATTATGTGGAATGCCAAAGGTAATAGTGCATTGTTGTTAACATCTACAGAAGTGGACAAAACAGGAGGTTCATATTATGGAAAACAAGGGTTATATTTTGTGGGCTTAAATGGCGAAACTTCGATAATAACCTTAAGTAAGTGTCACATTTTATATCTATAGACAAATTTGGAAAATAGCTAAAGTTTTATAAATAAGAAATTGGGTAGAAAATAACCTATATTATATTTACTAGACATAAGAGTAATAGATGAACAATCCGTTCATACTTGATAAAACCTTATTGGCAAGCTGGGATATTGTGTTAAGTTAATTGAGGTTAATTTGTCATGTCAGCTCTGATTTTAGTATCAGTTAGTAAAAGGCCCCTGTGCAGCTGTCACAATTATTCAGTTTGTTTTGTATTTATCTATAACAATGCAGCACTTCATGTGTAATTTATAGGTTAGGATAACAGCAAAATCTACACAAGATACTAAAATTAGATTTGCAGACAAATATTTTAAATTGTCCAATATCCAGTAATTTTTTATTTACATTTATTTACCATTTTAGGTAAAGAGGGTCCCATTTACAGTGTTGAATGGTCTCCAAAAAACAATGAGTTTTGTGTTGTGTATGGTTTCATGCCAGCGAAAGCTACCATCTTCAACATAAAATGTGAGCCTGTGTTCGAGCTGGGATCTGGTCCAAAAAATGCCATACATTACAATCCTCAAGGAAATATTCTTCTCTTGGGAGGTTTTGGCAATTTAAGGGGTCAAATCGAACTATGGGACACCGCCAATTGGAAGAAAATTAGTAGCTGTGAAGCACCAGATACAACGCTGCTTCATTGGGCTGCTGACGGGGAACATTTTTTAACTGCCACCACGGCTCTAGGTTAAGAATCAGCAATGGTTATAAAATCTGGCATTATACAGGAGTTTTGATCTTTGAACTGCCTCATAAGGAACCTGAAGAATTATATGATGTCACTTGGAAGGTATGCTGTTTTTAAATCCACTTTTTACAGGATTCCTATTTTTATTTGTTCCATTTTATTTATTTTTTTGCTGATATACAATCACAAATTACAAAAATAAAACTGTCTCAAAAGCATACTCATTATCAAAACTTTAGTGTTTTAAACAGTGATTTATTTTCTTTCTTTTCTTGTTCATAAGAAGACCATCTCTTTAAAAGAGGTGGAGCAGTGCTTATAGCTGTCCGAAAAACCATAACCAGTGTTCGTTTGTCAGCGACTCAAAATATCGAACACCTGTTTGTCAAGATTGAGATTGGCCACATCGCCAAGTTTATCTTTGCAACTACCTACTTTCCACGTAGTATCATTGAGAAGTATGCAGAAATTGTAGATAATCTAGCTGAAAAGTATCCAAAATATAAGTTATGTATCCTGGGAGATTTTAATTTTCCCAATTGTCAGTGGTTCATTGATGGATTGTCTTCTGTGGCTACTCCATTACCAGGAACCTCACCAAATGAAGTCAATTCCATTTAATTTCCCTAATTTTGATGTTCCTTTCATAATCCGCATCAAGTACTTTCTCTCAATGAGTGTACAGGAAGTAGCAAACTTTCTTTCACAATTTAACTGGGATGATTTGTTTAAAGATAAAAGTCTTGATGATATGATCAACATGTTTTATGATGTTATTTACCTTGCAATTGATATTTTTGTTCCCCTAAAGAAGTTTACTCTAATTGTTTAATTTGTCACAAGTTTACTTGTGAGACCCCACCTAGATTACTGTTCATGTGTTTGGTCTCCTCACTATAACACCCTATTTAAGCTATTGAGAGAGTTCAACACAAATTCTTAAGATTTGTTGCATTTTTTTTATTTTTAAGAACGTTTCGAAGGGAGTGTTCCGTGATCCAGTCATTTCAGCCAAAAAAGTTGAGGGAATCGCCCCAAGTCAACCGCAAGCATCAGCGCAAGTTTACAGACCTCCTTCTGCACGCAATCGACCTACGGTTAACTTTAATCTACACGAAGATGAGGAAACTGCACACAAACCAGGTGAGTTTAAATTAATGGTGACAATTATATGTTAGAAAATAAAGATACTACTACTACTATCGGTTTACAGCGTTATCTGACGCCTTCCGGCTCCTAACCGCCATTCTTCTCTATTTAACCATAGGCCTGGAGGGATTTCTCTTTCTTCTAGTTCTTTTTCAATTCCCTCTCTCCAGCTTCTTCTCGGCCTTCCTCTTTACCTTCTCCCTTGTGGTGTCCACGTCAAAATCTGTTTCGGAATCCTGTCATCTGGCATTCTCTGTACATGGCCGTACCATATTAACTGTTTTGTTTTTATGTCATCAACTATTGTATGCTTGACTCCCATCATTTCTCGTATTCTCTCATTTGGTATCCGATCTCTTCTTGATTTGCCTGCTGCTCTTCTCCAGGAGTCCATTTCTGTTGCTAGTAACAGTTTCTCTGTTCTTTGTTTCATTGGCCAAGCTTCACTGCCATATGTGATTACACTTTTAAGTATGGTGTTGTATATGAGTTGTTTGTTCGCTTTAGATATTGTTTGGTCCCACAGAATGCCGTTCATCATGGATATGGCTTTTCTACCCTGTATGTTTCTGTCTTTTATAGCAGCATTGAGTGTTCCATCTTCATACCCAGGTACTTGTATTCATCACAGTGTCTAATTTCTACCCCATCGTCTAATATAATGGACTGCTTTGTCCCTGCAATACACATGGCTTCAGTTTTCTTAATGTTGACTTCGAGACCCCATTTGCTATATTCTTCTATTAGCTTCCGAGTCATGTAACTCAAGTCGTCATGATCCTGAGCAATCAGTATTTGGTCATCAGTAAAACATAAGGTGTACAGTGTAGTCTCGTCATTGAGAGGAATTCCCATGCCATTACATTTTCTTTTCCACAGCTTTAGTGCTTGTTCCAGATAAATTTTGAAAAGGGTAGGCGAAATACAGCAACCCTGCTTTAGTCCTTTCGTGACCTTAAATCCCTCAGATATCCTTGATCCAGTTTTAATTTTTGCTGTCGTTCCATTATACAGACTTTGGACTGCTTTGATAAGACCATGCTTAATGTTGGTTTGCTGTAGTGTTGACCATAGTTTACTGAGGGGTACACTGTCATATGCTTTTTGTAAGTCTACATACACCAGGTGAACTTTTTTATTGACATCTGTTTTTCTCAATAACTTGCGTAATAGAGTACAAGTGGTCTACTGTGGATCGCCTAGCTCTAAAACCAGCTTGCTCCTCTGCTTCGTAATCTCTATAGTCATTTTCTATTTTGTTCTTAATAAGTTTCTCATACATACTACTTATTGTGCTGTTTACCGCAATTCCTCTGTAATTTTCACACTGATCCTTGCTGCCCTTTTTGTGGATAGTTGACATGATAATTTCCATTCTTTTGGTAATTCGGCCCCATTCAAGCAGACTTGAAAGAGTTTTCTTAACTGTTCCTGGAGTTTAGAAAATAAAGATACAGTATGTTAATTTTAAAATTAGGCATTACCCATTCTGATGTTTAATGAGTATGGCTGAAACTATAAAATATTTTCAGATTATTTTGTTTTCTGGAAATGTTGTCTTAAGTAATTTATTTCAGGCAAAGATTCTGCTCCATCCAAGGCTTCCCTGAAGCAGAAAAAGAAAAGGGAAGCAAAGAAGGCAAAAAAATTGGAGGAAGTGAATGAAGATGAACCGAAAACACCAGCAGTTGTCAGTAGTGTAAAAATAAATTTAACTGGTGATCCAGAATTGGATAAGAAGCTCAAAAATATCAAAAAGGTAAGAAAATTAGGTTTTGTATGTAAATCTGTTCGATTTCCTCAATTAGGCATCTTAATATATTCATCATTGACATTATTTCATCAATACAGGTTTCTAATTGATATTTTGGCATCAGATTTGCTCAATCAAGAGCTAATTAATTGCTTGATATAGACGCCGAGTAAAGTGGAGTAGAGGAGGGTAAATTTTTATTTGCATAAACTTTTAAAGATAATTGAGCAAATAACGTCACATTATTAATATGCTGATCAGGGAGAAGGATAGGCCTGGCACTCCGCCACAGTATAGGGCTCAATGTAAACTAGATGTTGAAAAAGCTTTCTTTAAAACCTCTATAGTGTCTTTCCTGTTGAATGTCAGATGGTAGACTATTATAAAATTTAACACACGCATACAAAGGACTTCTCTCTGTTATAGACAATCTGTGAAGTGGCAAATTCAAATTAAGGCTTCTTGTATTATATTCATGATTGGGAAGCAGGTGATAAAACAAAGCAAAATTTTTTAAAAGGAACATAATACATTTAAATATATAGATGGCTGAGAAAGTGAGTATATTGAGTGATTTGAATAGGCCTCTCCCGCCTTTAGTCCTAAGATCACCCGGACTGCCTTTTTTTGGACTATAAACACATTTGAGCTATCTACTGCAGCACCCCAAAAGATTACTCCATATCGTATAACAGTATAAAAGTTTGCATAATATACTGATAGTAACATCCGCTGGTCTAGATAGCTCTTTAACACGCTTAATGAGTAGCAGGTTCTATTAACCGGCGACTGTGTGGTGAAATTTTCTAACAGGAGCTGTGTGTTGGGGTAATTATCACCCCATTTTTTTTTTATTTATAAAATTGAGAAAATATTTTATTTTTACATGCAACCTTAAGATTTTAAATCATGGTTATATTGTTATATAATCTTTTTCAAAGTTAAATCATTTTAAAAATTTTCGTTAATAATTCAACGATTCAAAAAATATACTAAAATTTAGTTGATATTTAAACCACTACCACAATTTTTGTTAATAAAATTTTTATTAGAGATATAGAATAAAAAAAAACTACAAATTCTATAAAAAGTAACTATGATCTTTTGTTTAAAAAGCATAATTAACAATTATTTGCACATTTAGAACAAAAATATACACAATGTTCAAGACAAAGAAAAATGTCACATTTTACACATTTCTTTTGGCACTTTCTGTCCTTTCCACGGGGACACACTCCACATCTGGATGTTGTTCGTTGTTTCTTGTTTGAAGGTCCTTGAGAGTCCTCTCCGCTGTCATTTCTTTTTAGTTTCGCTCTTATGTCTGATGGTATTCTTTGATTATTACCTCTTTTTTCAATATATGGTTTAATTAGTGCCAAACCAAGTTGTTTTAAAAAAAATCTGCGTTTTAGTTTTTCATTTGGCTTGTTATGTTGATAAATAACATAACTATTTATTCCTGCATTATTAAGCAGCGAAAAAAAAATTGTTAGTGGCCATCGCTTGCTATTACGAGACACATTATATAACGCAGACATTTCGTCAACCATATCCACTCCACCTTTTGTGTGATTATAAAAGTCTATAATCTCAGGTTTATTTAATTTGTGGTCAAATTCTGTATCATGATGAAGTGAAGAAGCTACTAACACTATTTTATTTTTCTTCGGGACAAAGGACACCAAAGAAATGTCTTTTTTAAATCCGAAAATTGCGTGGTTTTCAGCTCTGTTTTTGGAATTCAAAAAGATTGTCGGTATTTCCCTCTTGTTTTTACGAATAGTTCCAACAGATGTTAACCGATGTTCACTAAGCAAATGTTCCATTAGCGGTATGCTGGTAAACCAGTTGTCGAATGTAATGTTGCGATTAGTACCACGAATTGGATTTACAAGCCTGTTTACTACATCAAACGGTCTATTACTAAATTGAAAAGGTCCCTCAGGCTGTGAGCCAACATATACCTCTAAATTTAAAATGTAGAATGTTTTGGCATCCACTAAGGCAAATATTTTAATGCCATATTTGGACGGCTTATTGGGGATATATTGCCGAAAGGAACAACGTCCCCGAAAAGATTCTAATTTTTCGTCGATCGTCAAGTATTGACTAGGAATAAAATATTGTTGACAATTGGATACAAATCGATCAAAAACAGCTCGTATAGCTGCCAGTTTATCTACTCTTTTTCGTTCGTCTCTATTTTCGATATTATCGAATCGTAGGCACTTTAAAAGTAATATAAATCTTTGCAGGGACATTGTTAGCCTGAAAATGTCAATTCCTGTTCCATCTGTAGCCCAAAGATCCTCCAGATTTAACCTATTGGCTTTATAAACGCCTGATAGATATAGTAATCCGAAAACTGCACGAATTTCTTCTGCGTCCGTAGGCTTGGTGATATATTTATGTTGGTCATTATAATTCTGAGCGACTAAACTGATTTTTTTATTAGTGCATTGGACAATATCTTCTACAATAATATTATCCATGAATAATTCCCAGCAAGAAATGGGTGATTTGCAATGTTTTGCATTATTTCGAACACCGGGAAGTAAAGTAATTAAATTTTCTTGTCGTGTTCTAACCGATTTATTAGGACAGTTCTTTGACCATTTTGTTTTCCCATCCCGTCCGATAAAAAACTTAGATTGTCTTACTTTATCATCTTCAAACTTATTGTTGTCTTGAGAAGATTCTTCCGACGATGATTGACTTTCCTGATTAGAAGTTCCAGGCTGACAATTTTCCACTGATTGAAGTTGGTTTTGTAAAACATCCTCACTGGAACTAAGGCTAACCTGCTGACTTTCATTTTCAGATTCGCTTTCTGATCCTAACTCTGATCCAGTTAATTCATCCTGCCAAAGCTTCAAGAGAGCTTCTTGTTCTTTCTCCCAACTACACATATTTCGATATGTCTGAAATTAAGAATATCTAATCAATTTTCAATATTCCTAACAATTAAATTATGTTTCTGTTAAAAAAATCGAGATAAGTTGTGCTAGTATAAGAACTTACCTGTTAATAATTAACCGGTGTTGTGGGGTTAAAATTACCCAAAAACTAAATAATACTGCACTTCAACTGTGTGGTGGGGTTAAAATCACCCACAAGTCCAAAGAAGGCGACACCACTCATTCAAATCTTATTTATATACTGAAATTTATGATGCAATACAAGGTCTGTTATATTATGGGAAGGTACTCGTGGCGCCAGACGAATCTGGCGATGTTGCCACTATTTTAACAAGCGGTAATGAACGACGTGGGTTATTTTCACCCCACAACACAGTTGCCGGGTTAAGTTTTTTTGTTGTATTTTGTATTTGTTCCCCCCAATTCAGATTCTGGTCAGTATGAAGACTAAGAAATGTAACTGATCTAGCAGGTTCCGTGTTTTTTGATAGAACATTGATTGTATCTGGAAACTGTTCTCGTTACTGGCTGTTTCTAAAGTAAACAAAAACTGGCTTACCAGTATTAAGCAACAACCGATTTTCACTGAAACACTGTTGAGCCTTGCTTCGAATGTGCTCTGCCACTGGGAGGAGTGTTTCTAATGTTTTTTCCCAGAAAAGCACATTTGAGTCATCAGCAAAATTAACAAGGTTTGAGGAATGACTAACCACCGCATTTGGAAGGTCGTTTATGTAGACCAAAAACAGACAAGGTCCCAAGACACTCCCCTGTGGTATGCCTAATTTTAAATTGATTGGTTCAGAGTAAACCTTACGTCCCCTTTTCTCCAGGCATACCTTTTGCTACCTATCTGTGAGAAATGATTTTATACATTTTAATGTCGGTCCCTGTATGCCATAAAAATGTAATTTTTGTAATAAAAGAACATGATCTAGGCTGTCGAAACTCTTGGATAGGCCCAAAAAAGCACCTAGTGTTTTTATCTTTGCCTCTAGTTTTTCTAAAATTTTTGATATAAAATCATAGGTAGCTGTTTCAACAGATCTCCCTGCGAGAAAATCATGCTGTGAACTACTAAATAAGTTGTTTGTAGTAAAGTTGCTTTTTCGAATATTTTTGAGAATGATGGAAAAATGCTTATTGGTCTATAGTTCTCCATCTTAGTAACATCACCTTTTTTATGTAGTGGCTTGACAATTGCCAGTTTTAAACTTTGAGGAAATTTACCTTGCCTGAAAGAAACATGAGCTGAACCGATCGGATCGACGCTAGAAACTTCATGTGGCCAAATTTGGCCTGAAAATCGTTCTATATTTAGACAGTGGACCAATCAACATACTCGCTTATGGCTGCGAGGCATGGCCATTAAGTTGATCTTCTGAAGAAACAGGAACAGTAACTTCTTATGACACTACATTGAGAAGCAAATGTTTTTATTAAGGGGACAGTCTCATGCGGAACTTTCAAAAAATCAATTTTAATTTTTTTTATAAATCGCTTCCATTTACATTCAAAAACTCCCTCCTAAAATTTTAAAAAGAAATTCCCACTAGAATATAAGTTATAGTTATTTTATTAACGTCATATACGCACGTATGAAAACCGGTTTCTCTCCGCGCGGCGAGCGCGAGGCTCCAGTTGTTCTTGCTTTTGTATATATGTTGTATATACGTTGGGTATGTATTAGTGATTCATTTTTATATAGTATGTATATCTGTATAACGTTTGGCAGTTACTATACACATTTGGAATTTTAAATCCGGAACATAGGATTTTTTACAAATAATAAGATTCTCTGCGTTGCAATTAACCAGTGCTTCTTTATAACGTCGCGATGTTTTATAACTAATTTATTTGTTCCACTGGATTTATAGTTCCACTTCTCCTCAGCGTTGTATAGTAGCGTATATGGTACGCCGACAGTGTTGCTCCGTCTACCGATTTTTCCTGAAAGTCCGGTTTTGTGCAGATAATAAATAATGTTTTATTAACATCAATTTTGTTTGTGTTCATTAGGTATTATTTGAGTTATACAATTTATACTTAAATACATTTATTAATCCAAATATTGTTTATAATTTCAAATTAAAAAGAGTGTAATATTATTTTTAAAATTCCTTTTTATTTTTAATTTTAGAAATCAACTTTTTTTTTCAAGCCGTTTTGGTAATAAAACAACCATTTTTTTAGTTATAAAATATTTTTATATCTACATTTATAAATAAGTACGTTTTCGTTGAATTGACATGCGATCTAGGTGTGTTCCGTTTTTACACTTACACTGGCAGCATCGCGGCGTGAATTGAGAGTGAGACTCCAGTCAAACAAATGAATTAATTATAAAACATCGCGACGTTGTATTGAAATTTACAGCTTTACAAAGCCATTTACAACAACTGTTGGATGAAGACGGTCCTCAATATTCACCAAGAATGGCCGATTAAACGTGAGTATAAAGTTATCAGCCTTTTATTCGCGAAAATTATGTAAAAAAAACTTTAAATGCATTTTTCAAAAGTAACATTTTCAAACTGGTCAGACACTTTTCTCCGAACCTTCTTAACCGATTTTAAAAAACCAAAATTTTTTCGAATGTATATAGAAAGTACTAGATGATAAACCTTTAAAATATTTAAAAAACCACCCTCCCTTTTATTATATATGGGTAAATCCACCGAAAAATATAGTGATTTTTCGACTTTTTTGAAAAAATTCGTATAAACTCTTCAAAATAATACAATTTACATATTTTAAAGGTTTATCATCTAGTTTTGAGTCTCACGAATACAACCCATTTTGAATTTTTTGAATATCTGTTACAGGTGACCCACAAAGTGTCTTACCACCAAAAACGCACTTTTTACTACACGCCATCTACAGGACACCAATGAAGTTAAAATCGCTATTAAAAATTTTTATTATGTACTTCAAGAATTACTTAATCATCTCCAAAAGGAATTATGTTAATAAATATTATAGTTTTTTTTTCTGATTTAATTTTAAAATGCGTCTTTTTTTTTTTTAATCGCATGAGACTGTCCCCTTAAATAAAAAAACTCATTTTTGTGTCACTAAACTCGAAACTATGTTTAAAAATCGCTCCATATTTGTAATCAGACACTAAGTCAACCAGCAGTCTCGCTTCTGGTCTGGGTTTGGTCATTGAGTTGATTTTGGGATGGATTCTCGTTATTGAGATGCTGGCATATTAAAAAAAATCTCACTTTACAATGCCAGACCTATAACTTACAGATTTATAACTATATTCTTAATTTTCAGAAATTGGATGCTATAGAAAAGCTAAAAACACAGCAAGCTGAGGGCAAAACTCTAGAAATCAATCAACTCGAAAAAATCAAAGCAGAAAACGATTTACTGGCAGAACTAAAGAATCTAACAGTGTGATTCTACTTTTACAATTGTTTTATTTTCTTACAAAGTTGAAAGTTATAATTTTTGTATAACTTAAAAAAAAAAAACATTGTTGGACGTTTATTTTGTTTTATTTTACCCATTTTAGTTGTTTTTGGTACAAAAAGTGTAAATACAGGTGAAAAAACAAAGATTTACGGGAAATGTGGGAAAAACAATAAAACTCAGTGTTCGAAACAAAAACATATATTCAAAAATAACAAAGTATACTAAAACACAACCATATAGTAGAGAAGTACCAAAATATCCAAAAATTTATTTATAAAAATACAGTTGTCACTTTAAGTAAGTGGGCAAAATTTTTCCTCCAGATTCTTTTGTTCAGTCGTCATCAAGATGTATTTATTTACACTTATGTGCTTGATGCTAAGCAAATTTATAATATTTGGATATTTACCAAGACCAAAAATATAATAAATAAAGTTATTTTGACACTTGAGAGTTGCTTGATGTGACACTAATAGCAAGCTTTAATTGTGCGCAAGAAAAAAACATTCTCACTGACAATTTTCATGTATACGGTTCACCATTGACACATTTTATGCTCATATGGCGCATTGGTGCGTCATGTGCAGTTTTGTTGTTGTTTGTTTGTGTTTAAATGACTGCGGACACTAAATCCATTCGCCACATGTGCAGTTATAAGCTTATTATAACGATTTACAAATTGATAAAATACCAAAATAAAGAAAAATATGATAAAATCAAACACTTTTAGATAACGATCATTTAAAACTTAATATTAATAATAAAAGAATTAGAATATACAATAAATGTAAGTATTAGTAGACAAAACTTGGAAAAAAAAAAATTGTACAATATACATCAATACGAATATAAAACATGATTAAAAAATGAGGAGACTTGTGGAAATTCATATTTTAGGATTCCACAATAAAAAAATAGCCGACAAGCGCTCCTACTAAATAAAAGTCATTGGTATAGAGTTAGACCAAACTTTTATGTTCTTTTCTATGATTCAATTACGTTAAATTGATGAAAACTAACGACTAAATGTGCAAAGACGTACTTCGATTACTTCTATAGCCTAGATTTTAAAATCTATCATGTGAACTTTGAATTCATTCATATTACTGACCAAAAAGTCCTATTTCCCATCAAATAGCTACCGTAAATCACACCAAACTTTGTATCGTAACATAATTTTGATCCTGGACGCAACAAAAATTCTACAGTAAAAAATCAAGACAAGCCCACCGACTAAAGAATATAGAGTTGGACCAAATTGTTCCGCTCCTTTGTATAATCTGATAAGTACGACTGATTCTGTATTTATAACCAATTCATAGAATCCGTTCCACTACAGAATAACTACAAAAAGTATGCTTTAATGATCTCTCTAAGTGAATAGGATCTGATTAAAAGCTCAAATAATAGTTTTCTATGAGTTTTACCCTACATAAAGAGCTGAGAATACGATCGTACCTTGTTACAAAGTATCTACGACTTTATGATGTCAATTATAGCATATCAGTTATCAAAAAGACCTATTTCGTGTTGAAGAACTACAAACTACCCTAACTCATGCTAAACTAGATATCAATAACCTACTTTTGTTGCTGAAAACGGATCAAATACAAAATCCAGATGGTCCTTGGTGTACTGATGTGTAACTACCACCAAAGCCTAAACGGTTGATTGTAGTTAATGTGATGGTAGAACAGGAATCACGTAAAAAGCTACGATCGAAGAAAATTTCACAATAAACAAATCGCTGACAAGCGCTCCGACTAAATAAAAGAAAGTTATGTAGAGTTGGATCTAATCGTTCCGTTCCTTTGTATGAACCGACTATACGGTATCGACTCTATGCAGAAAAACGATTTCTACAATCTGTCTCAAGTTAATACTACATACTAACAATACACAGAGTCCGTTTTGGTGATCTCTACAGCGTATATATCACTTCAGCTTTTAAGATATTTAGTTAGCTGTATATGTAGCTGTTGTTGATAAGTGAAATTGATTTATTTTCGGTGCTTATTTTCATAAATAACTTGTCAAATGTTTTATTCATCTCTTGCATAATCTCAGTTCTGTCCATTATACATCTATATAAACATCAAGCTTAAGTATAAAATAATTAAAACGATGCACTGGTTCAATTGTATGTCAAAACATACAATTGAACAATATTGCACATTAAAAAAAATTAATTAACGTGTGCACCGACTAATCAAAAGAAATTTATGTAGAGTTGGACCAAATCGTTTCGTTCCTTTGTATGATCCGATTACCTAGTGTTGATTCTCTGTTTATCATCAATTTCTAGAATGAAATAAGCCTTGTGATTAACGGTCTATGCATATATAGTGTTACCGATATGGATTTTTCGATATTAGTGACCAAAAAAAGATATCTCCTATCGAAGAACTACCATAAATCACGCCAAACTCTATCTATTCGTAACCTTATTTTGATTCTATATATGTATCAAATTCGAATGTTGGATTGTGTATGTGGCTTGATCTGACACTGGAACCAAAACCAAAACGGTTAAAAACAGAGTTATGAATCGATTCCAACTACACTGAATCGACACATACGAACAGAATCCATCCGTAGTAGGGTATCGTTACACTGTAACGATTCTTTGAGAACCGAATTGTATTTAACTTGTCATGTTTAGCTGTTATAACTACGAAATCGTGTAAATATTCACAATCCTCACAAACATCAGGTCTATCACAACTTGAATACATTCTATACTAATAATCTATCTATGGATCAATCCAAACATTGTTTATAATGCAATAAATTTTAGTAATTGGCAAGAATAGCGATGCATTTTACGATATAAAATAGTTTATTAAGAAAATAGACTTACAGAAGTATGTGACATTTTTGTTTTTGATATTTTTGAGGTTGACATGTGTCAATGTCAATATTGTGTCATAAAATTATTTAAAAGTACTAGAAAATAATTGACAAATTTGTGTAAAGTGGCAAAATAGGTAAGGATAACAAGAATTAAAATCAACAATACAGGAACGTATATTTGATGTTACAAAGTAGGAAACTTTAGAGATTTCTGTACCTAGAAGGATTTTTGCGTCAATAATTGGAATAAAGCTTGTTTTCAGCTGCAGTAGTGCTGAAATGGTACAGAAATCCAAAGTCTTTTAGTAAACCATGATTTGGAAAAAAAATTTATTGCGTAGTGTGAATGGACTACAACAAAACAACTCTACATCAACCTTCGTACCATAAAAGAAATTAATTGCACGAAATCAGGATTCCAATCATTCTGCGGCCAGCAGCTTCTCCTGACTTGACCCCAATTAAAAAATACGAGGACTTATAACCATCAAAGTAGAACTACTTCTTTCGTTATACTTTATAATATCTAGATACATAAATACTAAATAAATTAAATAAAGAAATATTTAAATAAAAAATTATTCTGGTACTATACAAAAATATTACTCTTGACATAATATTCCTATACCTTAGTTCTAACCAGACGCAAGTCTCACATAAATGTACATAAATACATCTTCATGGAATCGTTGAGTAGAAAATAAAATCGATGAAATAAAATATTCTTATACTCTTATAGTTCCATCATTTATTTTGTCATAAACATCTTTTGTTACCTTTTCGTAAGTTCCTTTGGTACTGTCTAAGTAATAAATATTATCACTAATTTTAGAGGGATCGAAAGCTTGGTCTTGCAAGTCGTTCTTCTTTAATTTGTACGTACCTAAAAGAAAAACGTTTTATACAGTTATAAGTAGAGTCATATCACAGTATATTTCATAATAGACTGCGACAAAGTTTGGTTTGGGAATATGACTCATAACTCGACGGTGCGCAGTAGTTCTTGTTTACTAGCGTTACCATAGAAACGGCCAGTTTGCCAGTGTCGTAGTTGCGTATCGCAGAGAGTGTTTGACTTGTTGATTTGATCGTGTTGGATATTTTATTATTTTATTTTATATTAGTGCTTAGTATAATATAGTTAGTAGTAATTAGTGAATTATTAAGTCATTTAGTGTTTAGTTTATTTATAGTGTGTTAAGTTTAGTTATTAATAATAGTTATAATATGGCTTCTAAAAAGATAGGAACGAAAGGGCTGGGATTAAATAGCCAAGCAAAGGCAATAATTTATAATGTTACTACATTTAAGGAACAAGAGGCACCACATATCGAAGCAACCTAAAACTTGTTAATACCTTTAAGGAAATTGACGTAAGTATTGTCAATGATATTTTATTTTCTTATGTGTGTGTGTATGTGTGTGTGTGTGTGAAAAATATGACCCGGAAACAAGTCCATTAGCCACATAATGTTTTATTTATGTTTAAAAATATTTTGTTTGTTCTTGTTTGTTACTTTTTTTAGATCTTTTTAGATTTTTTGTTATATTTATAAGTCATTGAAGTTATACTAATTTATATTTCTATTTTCACATCTTTAAATGTAACGTGGGGTGTATCTGTAAATATGTATTTTGCTAGTTTTCAACAATATTTTCCCATTGCTGTTACCATTTCAGTCTAATTTTATTTTTTATTGAGTTAAATATATCCCTTACTGTATAAATATTGCAAGTCTCCATTTTGCACTGCTTCCTCACCTAGAGTATCAGCTTTTTCATTCCCTGGTATACCTACATGGCCTCTAACCCAAATAAATGTTTTATTCAAGTTTACAATCTTGTTTTTGAAAAACATAACATATGAACTTCATTCCTTCAAATTTTGTATTTTTTATAGAGTCTAATGCAAATTTAGAATCTGTTAATATTATTCCTTCAAGTATGTTATTGGATGTTAACCAGGTAATACCTTTTATATTTGCAACAAGCTCGGCAGTATAAATGCTACAAATAGGTGGTAATTTATATTTGAATGATTGGTTTGTATTTTGTATAAATACACCACAACCAACATCTTGTGATTACCTATTTACGATGTTTCATCAGATACTTTCTACTATTTACTTGAAACAGAAAATAACCGATCTCAATATAGATTGTGTTAGTAAATATGATTAATATGCATTTTGTTTGTCAATATTTTCATTTAACATTGGTAATTATAGGGATAGGATTCTAGCAGCTACAGGTATAAGTAAAAACACCTTATCCAAAATAAGAAAAGAAGATAGAGAAGTTAATAAAAATGGAGCGACTATTTCATATTTTACAAGTTGAAAAAGAAAATGTTCTCGTGTTAAAAAAACTCAATTGGACCAAGGAGAAGAAGAAATCATCAAAAATGTTATATATGACTTTTACGATGACGATATGAACATCTAATTTTATGAAGTGAGTCAGAAGTCAGCTTATACCTAACTTACCTAAAAATTCGATCTTGGTGGTTGATAACGCATCCTACCATAATGTACTAATCGAAAAAAATGTGACGTCTGCTAGCCGTAGGGATATTATGGTAAAATGGTTACAAGAAAAAAGTATTCCCTTTCAAGAAAATCTGACCAAACCGGAATGATATAAAATTATTCAAGCCAATAAACCACGTTTTCCACCAGTTTATGTGTTATGACTATAAGCTTGAACAACATAGCCATCAAGTACTTCGCTTGCCTTCTTATCATCCAGAGTTAAACCCTATTGAAAAAATATGGGCTTTGGTAAAAGGTAGAGTGGCCACTCATAATACAACATTTAATATAAATGATGTTGAAAATATAACAAGAGCAAAATTTTCAGAAGTGTTGATAGAAGAGTGGGCTAACATAATAATATGTAAACACGTAAAAAAATATGAAAACACTCAAATCGCAAGAGAACATTTATTAGACTCTACGCTGGACCACTTAAAATTTTTATTAATACTGGTTCATCCGAAGAAAGCTTTTCTGATGATGAAGATAGTAATTAAATTTCGGAATAGATGTGTTTTTGTGTGATACTCCTTTGTCATATAACAAAATATAGAAGTCTTTAAAATCCATATTTTTTTATAAAATAAATACATTATTTAATTTGTTAAAATAAATTACTTATTTTTTTTTGAGTTGTTGAAACCCTTTCTTCCTTCCTGGCAATGTTAATAAATTGTAAGTATTGAGGAATTTGTTATTTATTAAAGTACTCCTAATAGTTTACTCATTGTTTTATTGAATGCCTGACTATAAACTTCACAAATATTAAAAACTATAAAAATAAAAATTGACAAATTCATTCTCACTTATTTGAATAATTGAATATACTTATAAAAATTTATTTTAAAGCTACCGGTTTCCGTCCGCCACTGTAGAAACGGTCCGCCTTTCTACGCGAAACACGACGTCACATTCCCAAACTCAAGTTTGTCGGAGTCTATAATCCGTTCCCTCATCTTTTTCTGCTTATTAATAATGAATGAAATGAAAAGAAGATATGAAATTTGCGAAAAATATTGTAACAAAAAAAACTTAACTTTTATTTTGTGGCACAAATAAACTTTGTGTAAGGTTAATCTAGTCTTTTCTAGATAGCATTAGATGAGAATCAATTCAACAATAGGTATTTTTGTTGAAAAAAACTTAACTTCTCTTTGTTTTTCCACGTAGACTTTGTCTATGGTTAATCTAGTCTTTCCTAGATGGCGTTAGATGAAAATGAATTCCAAAAATAGGTTTTTTTGTAGAAAAAAAAACTTAAATTTTCTTTGTTAGGCAATGTAGACTTGGTGTAACACTAATCTAGTGTTTGCATCATGGCGTTAGGTGAGAACGAATTGCTTCTCTTTGACATCTGTCATCCTACGTATGACGTCTCTCAAAACTTTAAAATGTCAAATAGTGTCTAAATAAACCGGACCGAATGTGCTCCGAGGACCGCTTCTGTCACGTTCTTTAGGAAATACTTATTTTAAAGTAACTATTGTTGTGTGCAATAATTTTTTTACCAAAATATTTTATTTTTACGACTTTGTTTCACTATTGTTATTTTTTTTTATTTATTACCCATAGGAGACAGTAAGGATATAGTTGGTAACTTTTCAACACTTATTTTACAGTACTATACAGTTAAGTCTGTATTTTTAAGACGATAGTCCCATCAGTAAAGATCCAACTTAATTGGACACACTGTATAACAAACCACATGCGTTATCTTCTGCCCAAAAGGTAGCGTTTACTTACTTACTCCGTGGCGTTACAACCCTTCGTGGGTTTTAGCCGACTCGACAACATGCCTCCACTGTTTTCTGTCTTGAGCAACCTCCATCCAATTCTCCACGCCCATAGTGCTTAGGTCTCCTGCTATATTATCTCGACACCGGAGACGAGGGCGTTCGCGTGGTCTCCTTCCAGTTGAGACTTCTTCTCACACCAGTCTTACTGTTCGGTGGCGTTTGCTCAGATAAAATTACACCAATGGGATACGAATTTATTGACCAACCATAGTAATCGCCAAATTTAGTCCTATGTGACTTTCATGACAAAAAAAAGTCTCGGAAATCGCCGTTTCACAAAGAAACTATGACGTCAACGCGGATTCTTCCCTACATTGTGAAGGTTTCGGGCAAAATGAACTTTTCGGACAGGATAAAAGTTATAAAGTGTGTTAATCAAATGTATTAACCAAAAAAGTGAACTATATTAAAAAAATATCACAGAAAACTAACACAAAATATATCTTTTATTTAAGTTATCCACACAATTTTATTTCTTATAGCTATTTCATAAAAATACAAACATTCACTTACCTGTCAGATCTATTTTACCTAAGATTCTAATAAAAATAGGCCTTGCATAGGAAGGCAAAGTTTTCTTCAGGCCCGCCATCAATCTAGTCATGTCGACTTTTTCGTCCGGGTCTAAAATAGCCGCCATTCCGGCGCGGCCTTCCTGTCCTCTTATTTCAACTCCAAAAACTACAACGTCTTTGTAATCTACTAAATTACTAATCACTGCTTCTACTTCCGCCGTCGAAACGTTTTCTCCCTAAAATTTTATTTAAATGAAGGAATATTTCGAGTATGTTGATGTGGAAAATACTTTTGAAAATACCTGGTATGTGAATATTGAATGTATTGTTCCGACAGTTCAATACTTTGCGATACCCCTGGCATATAATTTTATAGTTGAGAACTGCCGGTTTTTTAAGAAAAAAAAATTGTTTTTGAGTCACGAAGTGCAGAAGATATTTAGGGAAGAACAGGAGAACGACACATCACAACAAATGTTTAAGGGATTTTTACACATACTAAGTTTTTATTGATCTTGGAGTGAGGTATCCATAGAGGAAAACCTAGAAATTACAAAGAGAAAAAAATAAATGTAGTCAAAATAAAGATTTGAGCGCTGATGCCATTATTAGGCCAAGAAATTTTTTAGTAACAAAAAAAATTAGAACGGCAAATATTTTGAGTAATATATCTTTAAACTGTCAAAGTTTAGGGAGCTAATGCTAAATTTGGGCGCGGATGCCAAATTTGAGCGCTGATGCCATTATTTAGTGAAAAAATTTTCGAGTATCAATACAAACAAAATAAGTATGGCATCATTTTGAGCATTATATATATATATATATATATATATATATATATATATATATATACATATATATATATATATATATATATATATATATATATACATATATATATATATATATATATAAATATATATATATATATATATATATATATATATATATATATATATACATATACATATATCTCTCCATTTTTTCCTGTCTCTAGTTCTTCCTCTCCATTCACTGACTCCTGTCCTTTGGAGGTCTTCTTCAACTTCTTGCAGCCACTTTGATCTCGGTCTTCCCCTTCTCTTTCTTCCTCCTGGATTCCATTCTATCATTGCGTATGTCACTGCCTTATCGCCTGCTCGCCAAATGTGACCTAACCATCTAACTGCATTGCTTTATTTTAGTTACGATGTCTTCCTTAAGTTCTTCCTTAATTTCTGAATTTGTTCTGCTTCTATATTCATTTTGCTCTGTTCTGATTGGCCCTAGTATGGTTCTCATAATCTTTCTCTCTGCTATTCTTAAGTCTTCTTCATCTTTTTTAACCATCGTCATTGTTTCCCCTGTTAATAATAATATTGGTCTAATTATGGTCTTATAAATGCTCATCTTACTTTTTTTAGTCAGTGTTTTGCTTTTAAGTAATCTTTTGTTTGCAAAATAAGCTTTATTCACTGCTAATATTTTTTCTTTTATTTCGGATTTCCTTTCTCCGGATTTACTTATTGTAACTCCTAGGTATTTGAAGTATTCTACTTCTTCAAACTCAGAACTTCCTATTTTGATTTTTTCCTTCATTGGTTTTTTCCCTAATCTTAATATTTTTGTCTTTTCTTGATTTAATCTTAGCCCCATTACCTCCCCTTTCTCTCTTATTTTCTTCAAGCATTTCTTTCATTATTTTTCTGTTCTTTGCAATAATAGCAATATAGTCTGCATATGCAATTATTTGACCACCTCTTGTTCTGAGATTTCCTTTATTTATATTTCGCAGTACATATTCTAATGCTAGATTAAATAGCGTTGTTGATAAGGCATCTCCTTGTTTCATCCCTTTATTTATACTGAATTCCTCTGTCTCTCCTCTTTGTGTCTTTTGCTTATTTTGTAGTTCTTATTGTCATTTCTATTAATTTTCTGAGTTTATGTGGAATTTTTAATTTTTAAGTGCTATCATTAATACGTTCCTTTTAATTGAATCAAATGCCTGTTGGAAGTCTATGAATAACATTTCCAATTCTAATTTATACTCGTTTGCTTTTTCCATTATTTGTTTTATTGTGTGTATTGCATCTATTGTAGATCTTCCTTCTGTGAATGCACATTGGTACTGTCCTACTGTCTTCTTTGTGATCTTTGATACAATTGTGATTGTATTTAGTAATGTTATTCCTCTATAATTTTTACAGATTTGTGGGTCTCCCTTTTTATGTACTGTTATGATCTGTCCTACCTCCCAGTCCCCTGACATTTTCTCTTCTTTCCATATATTTTTCAATAGTGCCAGTATTTTTCCTCTTAGTTCCCTTCTCCCGTATTTTTTTACTTCTGTAGTTTTTTTAGTTTTGAAATTTCGATGTCTACTTCATCTGCTTCTTCTTCGTGTACCATTTCCTCCTCGTTATGCATTTCTTCTTCTGTTGTTTCCTCCGTCAACAGCTCTCTGTAGTAATCTCTCCATACTTGCTTGTATTCTTGGTCCTCTATTATCACTATTTCCTCTCTATTTTTTATTTCCGTTTGATCGTCTCCATTCTGTGCTTATATCTTCTGCTTTATATTTCTCTTTTATTTGAACTGCTACTGCCTCTTCATATTTTTTTTTACTTCTTCATTACTCAATTTATTGACATTCGACTTTTTATGTTGGTTTTTTTGTTTGGTTTCAATTTTACTTTTTGTCTTATAGTGGCTATGACCATGTAGTGGTCTGAATCTGCACACGCACCTCTGAACGTTCTTACATCTTTTATTGACAATTGTTTTCGTTTATTAATCATTATGTGATCAATTTGACTATATGTTTTCTGATCTGGTGACCTCCATGTTACCTTACGTATTTTAGGGTGTTCAAATTTTGTTGAGATTATTAACAAACTTGTTCTTGTTGCTAGGTTACATAGTCTTTGCCCATTGTCATTCGTGTTTTCGTGTATTGTATGCTTTCTTGCAATTTGCTGTAAAAAGTCCTCTTTTCCAATCTGGGCGTTGAGGTCTCCCAGTACAAATATGACATTATATCAATAAAATATCAAAATTTAGGGCGTTGATACTAGATTTAATGCCGATGCCATTATTTAGTTAAGAAATTTTCGAGAAACAATGCAGACAATATTAATATGGCAACATTTTGGGCAGTGTATCATAAAATATCAAAATATAGGGCGCTGATGATAGATTTTAATGCTGATGCGGTTATTTAGTCGATAAATTTTCGGGAAACAATGCAGAAAATATTTTTATGGTAACATTTTAAGCAGTATATCATAAAACTGTCAAAATTTAGGGCGCTAATGCCAAATTTGAGCGGTGATCTCATTATTTAGTCAAGGAATTTTCGAATAACAAGGCAAACAAACTTAGTATGGCAACAATTTGAGCAGTATATCATTAATCTGTCAAACTTTATGGCGCTCATACTAGATTTGAATGCTGATGTCATTATTTAGTCGAGAAATTTTCGAGAAACAATACAGACAATAAATATTATTATGGCAACATTTTGGGCAGTATATATTGAGACTATCAAAATTTAGGGAGCGTTCATGGCAAATTTGGGCACAGATGCCAAATTTAAGCGCGGATGTCATTATTTAGTAAAGAAATACTCGAATAACGAGGCAAACAAAATTAGTATGGCAATATTTTGAGCAGTATATCATTAAAATGTCAAAATTTAGAGTGCCAATGCCAAATTTGGACGCTAATGCCAAATTTGAGCGCTGATGTCATTATTTAGTCAAGAAATTTTCGAGTATCGATGCAAACAAAATGAGTATGGCATCATTTTGAGCATTATATCATTAAACTGTCAATGTTTAGGACGCTTATACTAGATTTGGATGCTAATGCCATTATTTAGTTGAGAAATTTTCGAGAAACAATGCAGACAATATTAATAAGGCAACATAATGCCAAATTTGGAGCTAATGCCAAATTTAAGCGCTGATGTCATTATTTAGTCAAGAAATATTCGAATAACAAGGCAAACAAAATTAGACAAAATTAGTATGGCAACATTTTGAGCAGTATATCACGAAATTGTCAAAATTTAGGGCGCTAATGTTAAATTTGGACACTAAAGCCAAATTTGAGCGTTGATGCCATTATTTAGTCGAAAAATTTTCGACAAACAATGTTGACAATATTATTATGGCAACATTTAGAGCAGTATATTACGAAATTGTCAAAATTTCGGGGGCTAATGCCAAATTTGAGCGCTGATGTCATCATTTAGTCAAGACATATTCGAATAACATGGCAAACAAAATTAGTATGGCAACAATTTGAGCAGAATATCATTAAATTGTCAAAATTTAGGGCGCTTATACTAGATTTGAATGCTAATGCCATTATTTAGTCAAGAAATTTTCGAGAAACAATGCAGACAATATTATTAAGGCAACATTTTGAGCAGTACATCATGAAACTGTCAATTTTTAGGGCGCTAATGCCAAATTTTTACGATAATGTCAAATTTGAGCGCTGATGCAATTATTCTGAGACATTTTCGAGCCTCAACAAAAATAAAATTAGTATGGTATTATTTTGAGCAGCATATCATTATTATACTGTCAAAATTTAGAACGTTGATGCCAGATTTCAATTTCCTACAACCATTTTGCCTTATTTAAAAACTTTAATAGCATTTACTGCATAAATAACTATAACATTGCATATTTACTCTGCTTTGGATTTGTAGTTTGATCTACGGCATTAACTGTAGGTAATGATAATAGCCACGCCTTTGTCACCATTTGAATATTATTGTTGAAATGTTTTAAGGTATCATTTTAAGGAATTTTTTTATGAAACGAAAAGAACTTACCTTCCATCTAAAAGTATCCCCGGTGCGATCCTTGAAAAAGAGATTTCCAAATTCGTCTGCCACGAGGATATCTCCGGACAAGAAGGCACTATCTCCGTGATGGAAAACGTCATGAACGACCTTCTTTTTGGAAGCTTCTTCGTCCACGTAGCCCAAGAACGCCCTCGACGGATTATTAGGTATTATTTTGCCGATGAAGACTCCCGGTTCGTTGGGTTTGCAAGGCATGCACAATCCTTTAGCGTTCCTAATTGTTTCTCCGGTGTTTTGGTCTACTTTTATAATGGAAATCGGGTACACAGACGGAATTATTCTTGAAACGAATCCTATGGCTCCTACCGTATTGTCAATGTTCACTATAATACAAAATATTATTGCACATGAGATGAATAGGGAACCGACAACAACAACCCTGCATCAAGAAGTTGTTTTTAATGACTAAACTCACCTATATTAGCATTTCCTTCGGTTGCTCCATAAAATTCGCTGACTAAAGGAATGTTGAACCTGTCCACGAATTCCCTCCATATTTGGGGACGAAGACCGTTTCCGTAAATCATTCTTATGTTATGGTTTTTATCCTTATCGCTTGGCGATACTGCCAAGATGTATCGGCACATTTCACCGATATATTGTGCTACCTACAAACACAAACAAATTATATATAACTGTTTTTACATCAAAAGTCTCCTAAATCTCATATCTAACTAAATTTCTTAGATTATTCAAATACTATTTGAAATAAATCTCATTAACCCTTAATATCCTAGTGTTATATATAAGTTACGCAATATTATGAAATTTAAACAGCGCGCCGCATAGAAATTTGTGATAAGATCGTATAGATGCTAGTGTAAGTATTGGGACCGTGCGAGTTCGGAACAGCGACACCTGGTGTCGTAAATCAGCAAAATTTACTGCGCTTTCATGTTAGATCGAGGTTACCGGATAACTGTCAAGGACGTAGCCCCAAAAAAGAATAAGAAGAAAAAGTAAGATTGAACTTATGTCGGTATGTTATTAAAAGGTAAACGTTGTATGTAGTGTTAATACAAATAAATATATTATTAAATTACAGCATTACTGTTAATATGGATGCAATAATAAAAACTGGATTTGAGAAAGTAAATCACCAAATAACTTTTCAACCAAGCACGGCAAATGTCAAAAAAGAATGGAAGAATTATGTGGAAGAATTAAGAAAAATAAATTACCATAAATAATGCTAATGCATAAATGCATAAATTAGCAGGTTAAGCCCATGATATCATCATATTGGTTTGAACAATTAATTCTTTCCCTGTAAACTTTTGGACAGCGAATATATCTTAATGCATCTTCAGAAAAACTTGAACTTGATGCATTTTTGTAAACTTCAAAAAAATTAAATTTAAACATTAAACTTGATTTTTGGGTTTAAATGAACTCTAAGTGAGTGTTATGAAACTAAAATTTACACTTAAAAGTGAACTTTTATTTATTATTTATTTCAAACTGACTTTAAAATCGGGCGCAAGAATAATGCATAATTTAGGTTATGTTACTTATGCTTTTTTATGATATAAATCCACTTCTCTTTGTAGTAATTTGTGCTTCGAAGTTGGAAACGAATAAAACTTAAATTGAAAATTTTTTGTTGTATTTTTACAATTTATAACACAGCATTTCCTAAATAACATTTTCTTCAGTGACAGAAGGTGTAAATAAACAAACGAATATGAAATACTACAATTGACAATATGAATTTATGAAATCTATGAAACTTGC
Organism: Diabrotica balteata; assembly: GCA_918026665.1. Classification (NCBI taxonomy): domain Eukaryota; kingdom Metazoa; phylum Arthropoda; class Insecta; order Coleoptera; family Chrysomelidae; genus Diabrotica; species Diabrotica balteata. Next base: position 36,528,119 of record OU898284.1, read on the forward strand.
AGTAAAAAATGCAAGATTTCTCCACTACTCGCGCACGATCGTTTCTCGTAACACATCCAAGTACTTGCACGTCCCAATACTGAAATTTGACAGTTCCTGTAATGCATGTTTACGGGTTTGCAGATATAGTGTGTGAAAATTTTGTGCCTGTATACATATAAAATAAACTGTTAATGAATATTGAAAAAAATGGACATACATGTACAGTAAGTACTTTGATAGCGAGAAGACTTTAAGTAATTAAAGAAAAAATGAAATTTGAAGGTTCTACGTAAGTTTAAACACATTTTCGACCCCAATTTTTACTCATTTTTTCAAATTTGACCATTTTCAAAGTATTTTTTTTTTATAAAACAAAAACAACTTGACCTAATGAAAATTCCTTTGTTTATTCACTAGCCATAGGTACAAACTACAAGAAAATTTTTAATTTTTTGATTTCAGATGAAGCTATAGTTTATTTTTATGAACGAGAGAGTAATTAGCATAATTTTAACTGGTATCTCCGACCACTCCATGGGCGTGCTCAAGATTAATTGAAAAATTACTTTGAATAATTGTAAAAAATAAATGAATTATTTCAGTGTTATAAAGTGTTATGTGTACGTAAACAAAAGTGACCTCTTTTATCACACACTATATTAGAACTGACTGGCTTACATTAAAAAGGGTTTTAAAAAATTCACATTTTTTTTTAATTTTTAAAAATTACAAAAGAGAAAAAGAGTTTTTAAAACAGTCTAAGGTATGTTAAATAGATGAATAAAAATATTCTGGGATAAAACTTACAGCTACTTGTTACAAATCCAAATCAGATTCAGAAGATGAACTTTCAGAACCAAGATTCATAATAACTGGCTCGATCATTTTATCAGTAATATTGTCCAGCTTCCACATTTTTTCCTCTTCTTTAATAGTGTGATTTACTGACTTTTCCCAGTTTTCAGGTTTTACATTATTTACGGCCTCCAAAAACAACTGTTTAACATCATGAATTTTAAAAGTGGTATTTTTTCTTGAAACTTCACTCTTTATCTGTGCCCATACCAGTTCAATCGGGTTTAATTCACAATGATATGGTGGGGTTCTAAGTACTGTCATTCCCCGATTTTTGGCAATTTCATTAATTTCGTATTTTTTAAATTTTTCTTTATGAAGGGCACACAACGAATAAAGTTCCTTTCTTATAGATCCGCGATGGTACGTAATATTTTTTGAACTCAGCCAATTCTGCAAGTCTTTTTTTAACCACTTGGTTGTGGGCAGTCCTTCTATAAGTCTGGAGTGATAACTTGCATTATCCCTTACTATTACACAGTTCTTAGGAAGAAGATCTATCATTTATTCGAACCATTCATGAAAGACATCAGCGTTCATGTCTTCATGGTAGTCACCGGTACGAGTTGATTCAAAAGTTAATAAACCACCTTCAACAAAACCGTCTGAACTGCCAATGTGTACTATTATCAGCCTGCGTCCCTTTCCTGATGGTGGGTTTAAACCAGTAGATAAGTTATTTACAAAAGCGTGCCTTTGACTTGTAACAGTTTCATCCTGCCAAAATTTATTTGGTTTCTTATTTCCTTTATGGTTCTTAGAAAATGTCTTCTCCATATGACAATATCGCTTCTTTCTAATAAAATAGACTTTCTGGGATTCTTTTTCCAGCGGAAGCCTATTTCTTTTAAAAGTTTCCATAACTTACTTCGACTTATTTCTGGGTAATCCTTATCAGCTCGAACTGAGACAAGAACTTTATCCAATGTTGGAAATTCTTGTCTAAAGAAGAATTCATGCACTTTCCGTCGAAGTCCTTCTTTAAAATGATATTCTATTTGAAATTTTGGTTTCCCTGGAGCATTACGTGGCATTTGAAAACTACCACATTTCTCTTCTTTAATAACTCTGTAAATCGTAGATTTCCCAACACCAAGTGTACTGCTAACTAACTCAACGGTCTCATCAACACTTTCACATAAACGTTTGTCTGTAAATGATTTAAAACAATTAAATATTAATGTTTTTTCATTAACTGTTAAAGGACCAATTTTTCGGCGTTTACACGGCACTTCCAAATTTTCCATAACACTGGTATACACAATAAACTGCACCTTGCAACTGAAGTACCTACTTTTAGTGAACTGTTAAGAATTTTGAATACGCCACTTGGACCTTCCTACAAAATGGAAAAACCCACTATCACATTTTCTGTGGAATAAGTTTAGAAGGTAATTATCTAGTCAATTACTGTCGTAGATTCCTGGAATTAAAGAATTAAATGTTTGATTGTTGAAACCCTTACTTCGTGGAATGCACTCATTTCAGATAAAATAAAACGTTTTATTTTATCTAAAGAATTAAACTTTATTTTGCAAATAGGTAGGTACTTATTAAACTTTTATTGGTTATATATAACCAATAAAATAAACATCTTACATTTCTTGCAAATTCATTAGTACCTGTTAACCTCCAACACTCCGACACTGGCAACCTTATTTAGGGATTAGTAACCCTCACAACTATTGTATTCTATTCTGCTCCAACCTTTATACCTGGTGGTCATACTCAATTTAAAATTGTTTTCCTATATACTTCTGTAAACTTGTTGACAAATATCTGTTTTTCATTGAGTCACCCGTATCAACAGTTTAGGGATTTGCATACATAATTTATTGTTTTATTACTCTCTCATACATAAAAATACACTATAGACCTAGATATCATGTCCACCGCAAGAAAAAGGCTGTTGGCGAAAAATTACTGTGAAATTAACAAAAATGAATATTTTTGGTTGCAATTCTTTTTTCAGAGTACTTCAAGTAGTGTCTTAGGTACAAATAAAAATAATTTTTAGTTTTTGACATATAATTTTTTTAAAAAGTCCCTTTTTATACCCTCACGACCTATGTAACCCCTTAATTTTTAGTTTTTTTTTTAATTAAAACATTTAGCAAATATAACTCGTTCAGATAAAGAAACAGTCTATAAAGGGCTGCCGGTGGTCATACTTTTTCGCTTAGACTAAGGCTCACACATATATCAGGTGTTCTTGTTTTCTCATTCACGCTCACGTTCAGATAGCCGTTGCCATTTACACCTTATTTCACAGATGTTTTTTTCTTCAGATTTAATGCTGCTCCAGTTACTCCAATAGTAATTAAAACGTCTCTTGAAGATGATAAAAAAAGTTGTGGGAAGTTTCACTAAATTGGATGAGGGGCGAAGTGAAAGATGCTCTTTATGCTCAAAAAATTGTTGATTAGCAACAGCTCAACAACAGGCTTAAAAGAACATCTGAAAAAGATACACAACGTTTCTTCAAGTTCCATTACCAGCACTATTATACCAGCTCCCAATGCCTCCAAAGCAACCTCGTCAAAAAATGAAGATAAACAGGAAGTAATTCCGAGCAAAAAGTCGAAGAAAACTATTGATTCCTACTTTGAAATTTTGAAAGAGAAAATTCTATGGAAGATATGGATACTAGGATGGTTTGCAAAGATGGTTTTAGCTTGAGTTCATTTTGTACCCCACCCGACTTGAGACGATTATTCGCAAAAAGTGGATTCCAATTACCAACTTCTCCGAACACTATAAGAGCGATAATTTACAGGTATGTATAGAAAGTTAAAGCAAATCTTATAAAAGGATTTACTAATTTAAAACAAAAAGGACAAAGATTTTCGTTGAGCTTCGACGAGTGGATCTCCTAAAAAAATCACAGATACATAAATCTCAATTTGCACAATGCAGAACATTTTAATCTAGGTTTGATTAGAATTCACGGCTCGTGCACTGCCGAACACTGTATTAAATTAGTGGCAGAACGGTTGAAAATTTTTGGTTTAATGATTGAATCCGACACCATTGGTATCACAAATAACGGCGCATCCATAATGGTGAAAATTGACAAGCTCATGCCTTGCTATCAACAACTGTGCTATGCACATGAAATTCACTTGGCTGTAGTAGACGTGCTGTATAAAAAGAAACCTCAAAGTAGAACAAACAGAAATAGACGACACTAATGAATATGAAGACGAAAATGAAGATATGAAGACAGAGATGAATGAAGGATTGGCAGTAACAATCGAACCAACATCGGCGAGTCTTGTTGAATTGATTCCCCGTTACAGCGATCTACTCATGAAAATACGAAAAGTTGTTAAAACATTCAAAAAATCACCTACCAAAGACGACATATTCTTGCAAAACTATGTCAAGGAAGAGAAAGGCAAGGAATTAAGTTTGATTCTTGACTGCTGCACCAGGTGGAACAGTTTGCTCAGTATGCTGGAACGTTTCTACAGCCTAAAAGTTTGCATCGATAAAGCGTTGATAGACATTGATTCTGCGATAAAATTCTCTGCTGACAAGTGGTCAATAATCAAGGAGTTGATCGCCACTCTTCAACCGGCGAAACTGGCTGTAGAAGCTCTTTGCAGAAGAGAGTCCACTTTGATAACGGCCGACACAACCTTGAAATTTGTCTTAGACAAACTAAATAGCCAGGACTCTAGCCTTAGTGTCGAGCTATCGGAAGCACTACGCAACAGAATCGCGGAACGGCGCCTATCTGAAATTACCGGTACATTAGTGTACTTACAAAATCCAAAAGAGTATGACGAAGGACTAAACAATCCTGATTATTTCCCCATGCCGAAAAAGAATGCAATGCGGCAAGAGATGAAAAATTTGTTAAGTCGTATAAATAAACAAGTGATTATGGAAACAGTGCAAGAGGACATAATGGAAGTAGAAGATATGCCAGCTAATCCTGAGCCTGTGAATTTTACTTTAGAACAAAAACTTGAGATTGAACTGAAATAAGAGAGAAAAAACCTTTCTCACGTTTATAACCAAAAAAACTGGTTCTCAAAAAGATTAGGAAAAGATTTTGAAAAAGGAAATGACCGTTTATGAGACCGAAAGAGTGAAAGGCGATCATTTGTCCATGGTTTATGACTATTTTATGACCTTAAAACCGACCAGCCTAGAGGCCGCAAGAACTTTCTCTGCAACCGGCTATATGTGCAAATCTGTGCGAAGTAGGTTTGGCGATGAGACGATAGATAAAATATGTTTTTTAAGGTCTTACTTCCAAAAAACTAAATAATTCATGTTTCTGTTGTTTAGAAATTTCGAACATAGAGTGATTTTTATAATGATATCCAAAAAAGAACTCGTCCTCAGTAAGCCATGAAAGAAAAAAATATTACTTAACTCCGTGTTTAAGCTTAAAATCGTGTTTTTAGTTTGATTCCACATTTTGCTGGATCCAGCTGGATTCAGGCCAATCTTGCAAAAATCCAGCTGGACTGATAATGCTGCTGGATTGCAATCCCTAGTGTGGTACAAAGTAATACGAGACAGATTAAATTGAGATAGATTGTTGGGACATGTTCAACAATAAAATGATAAATACCCAACACATAGAATTACTGATACTGAATTTTTTTATAATATTTAAATGTCATTCGAAATCAACCTCAGAATATTTTAATTAACAAGTAGACTTATGTTAAGCACATTATATAGGTTATTCCACGAATATACGACTGTTTTGGATTATTGCGACAATGAATATTTTACTGTGCAAGTAGAAGTTTGAAAGTAAATTGGTCAAATTTTTATTCCAATAAAAACGATCTATGATATTATATATGATAGTATGACATCTAAAGTAAAATTATTTCAGTTAATAGATGTTCAGATAGACGCAAAATTTAATGTGAAATTTAATCCGAAAATAACAAAAATTTTTGTGCAAACGCTCCTTCAAATAAGTACAATCACGTCTATAAGCCAAAGATGTTCATCAGACATTTGGGTTGAATTTCCCTGAAATGTAAACACCAAAGAGGCGTACCGGGTTTCTTTTATATTATTCTGTTTTATTACTTTATTAGGTACCACCTAATATAATAAAAATAAATATACTATTTTTATTATAATTGAAAGGAAATTGGCAGAACGATGGTTCAGAAACCAGAAAAAGAATCTAATATTTCACTTTGTTAGTTTAGTTAGTATTTACCTTTGTTAGTTTTAAATATTTGTTTGCTTTGAGTGGAGTATAGACGATTAGGGGAATAAGAGAATAAGTAAGTTTTTTGTTTTTTAATACTAATTAAATATTCGTCTACATAAATTACACTATCAGTTAGGTATTGTTACACTTCGTTTAAATCACTTAATTTAAAAAACAACTTAATACTAAATTCACTGATAGTAATTATATACTTCAAAATCTGAATTACAACTGTTCTATAAACTATCAACTCTATATTTATATCATGACTTATTATTTACATCTAAGCTTTATATCTTTCATAACAGTATTTTAAAAATGGGGAGAATTTACCATTGTACAATTCAGTACATTCGACCATTTAAATCGACACCTTAAACCCGAATTTAAAACAGTCGTATATTCGTGGAATGGAGTATAGCGTAATTGTTTTGCTTAAAATTGGATAAATCGTCAAGCGTTAGGGGGCGTACTGGAAATATGCGCGAGCATCTACCAAATTGTGAAATAATATTAATATAATGACCTTCTATGCAAGAGTTTAGTAGCGGATTATTATTTTTGTGGGTTTTACAATTAACTCTATTGTGTATTAAGTGTTTTTAAATAATAATGCTATACTATAAAAGAATAGAAACTACTTCTACCTTAGAAAGTAAGTAACTACACCTATGTTCAGTACCCTAGTAAGGTCCAATTTTTGTTGCGACAAATTTGAAAAATAAATTTGCGCCCCATAGTCAAGTTCTTATTTAAAACTTTGAATAGGAATGTCGGTATGTAGAGAAAGTTATTTGCAGATTTTGTGCTGTCAGTAATCAATGATTTTATTTGTTCAATCAGCTTCATAAGGCTGTTTTATCGGTACACCAAAACCTAGATACAGTGTTTTCTCTGTTATTTATCGACAAAATGTCTCGAAATTTGAACACGTTATTCAAAATGATGTTGCCTTTAAACTGATGGTTTTACTTTTTTAATTTTTTTTTAAGTACTTTTGAAATATCGGATTATGTAGTTTAACGTTCTATTATAACCAAAGTTTTTACGCCCATCACTTGAAAGAGTTTTTTTTTCTGTAATCGTTGATTTTTTTTTCACCTTTTTATGTACAGTAATAATCGAAAAAAGCATGTTCAAACTTTGAAGAAAATTGCTAAAAAATACTGAAATCTAATAGTGAAACGTGTTACTCATCATTGGCATTTAGTTTCACTGTTATTGGCTGCGTGACGTCAAATCTCATGAACGTACGGTCAGTTAGTTTGATTTGAAATCATTTTCAAGCTATAACTGCGAAATTGTTTATTTGTTTGTGACAACAAATTGTATTTTTTTGATAATAATATTTTTATGTTATTTTAAGTTTATTATAAGTAAACACCATGTTGTTTTTTGAAGTCACGTTTCACAAATTTTTATTCAATACTATATTTAGCTAAGACATATAAATTAAAAATGTGATAATTATCTTTAAAACATCTACGATAATCAAACAAAAAAGGTATTCCCGACAAAAGTAATTTGAATGGAGAATAATGCATTTGTTGTCATTAAACTACCCGCCGGCCGGCGCCACTGCGAAAACAGCTGTACCCGTCGTCGGCTGGCGTAAGCAGTAAGGAAAAGTAAGTGATACGCCCATTTCAAATCGCAGTGTGTTTTGACTGCTAAAACAGCCTTAATGTAAGTGAAATGAGTTCTTTTCTTGGACAATTATAGAAAATAAAACAAGTTAGTGTGTCTTATGTATTCCCTAGATCATAATGAAAGTAATTCGTTTAAGATGTGGTTGAAGATAGGGATATTACTCTGAAAATATTATGTTTTTTAGACTATGTATGGTGTCGCGTGATAAACGACAGTTCATAGGTGCGTAATGTCTTTTCTGCGTGTTTTGTGTCTATTCACTTAAGACAAATCAGGACTGATTAAGCGCCTGTGTAACTCTCTACTCCTTTGTATTTCGCTCTTCCTCGTACAAGTGTGACGATAGTCACATTTGAGTGATCATCGATTACAAAAAGTGTCAGAACCAATGTATAACATATAGAAAAATGCTCAAATCTTGAATGAAATAATACTCACCGTAGCTTTATATCGACGACAGTCTGAAAAATAACCGGACGCCGAAAACTTTTTCCGTATGACGATAGTGGCGCCAAAAATTAACATTTGCCCTACTGTCATACACCCTCCTGCCGTATGGTACAAAGGAAGCGGCGTATAGAAGACGTCAGAAGACTTGAAATTGCACATTTTGTTTATTGCAGCCGCTATAAAGACGTATCTGGAATTTCATTATTGATTCAAGTAAAACAATTGCAAATACATACTAAAGAAAAAATTAACACTGTGTATATGTGACCAAAAGGGGTATCATAAAAACAAAATCCTGTACATTTTTTTGGACATCTTGCATATTGCCTCAACATTGGCAAAACTTCTTCGCAATCTCATTTTTATAAATAAAACAAATGAAGAACTTTAAAAGATATAATAAAAAAATAAAAATCCTTACCTTGAGTTAGTGATCACAGCAGCTTTTGGCAGACCAGTAGTTCCGGAAGTGTAGATATACACCAAACAATCGTGGTGATTTAGAGGATCTTTGACGGTTGGACATATCGACGAGGCTTCTTTCACCAAAATGTCCAAATTGTGATATTTCTGATTGACGTTTTCTATATTATTGTTGCAGCTTATTTGGTATAACGCCACCTCGGCTTCTATTTTATCCAAGATCTCGGAAATTGCTAAACCAAAATAAAGAACGTAAATTTTTGTTTACACTACCATGTAACTAACATGTGAGATAACACTAAAACCTAAAATAACTAACAGTACAAATGAATATATGATATAATACAAATATCAAACCGTTTTGACAAATTTAACTGATAAAGGCGATATATTCATTGATGAAAAAATGAATGTTGTTTAAGAGTTTACCGCGAACATGTATAAACAACTCAAAACTGGCAGAGCCCCTGGGCCAGATGAAGTTCATATCGAGCTGATTAAACTTAAGCTAGTCGAAGACAATTTAAGTGCAATAACTATACTCTTTAACAACATATACAAACCTACAGAATGGCTGCTATCGATCTTTGTTCCGCTACGTAAAACCCAAGAATCCCAAACACTATAATGACTATAGATTAATCAGCTTAATGTCGCAGGTATTAAAACATTTTTAACGGCTTCGGAACAGTGGAAGCTCTATATAGTTTCACAACTCTTGCCCAAAAATGTCGAGACCAACAAAAATATCCTTTCGTTGCGTTTATAGACTATGAGAAAGCTTTCGAAAAAGTAAAAGATAACATTCTCATGGAATGTCTAAAGAGAAAAGGACTCGACAAAAATGACATAATGAGAAATCTCTATTGGAACCAACAGGCTGTGATAACATTAGATATAAATAGCACGGATGCGCAACAGATAAGTAGAGGAGTGAGACAGGGCTGTGTACTTTCACCAGTACGATTTAATATATATTCCGAAGAGTTATTTACGCAAGCACTTGAAAACTGTACAGAAGAGATCAAGATAAATGGTGAAAATATAAATACCATTCGTTATCCTGATGATACAGTCATTATCGCTAAAAGTGAGACAGACCTGCAGAAGTTACTAAACACAGTCTGTGATACTGGAGAACAGTTTGGTTTAACAATAAACATAAAGAAAACAAAAACCATGGTTATAAGTAAGAGGGGCAAAGTCATTACAAGGATCCAGATAAAAATGAAGATATTGAGCAAGTGGACAAAATGAAATACTTAGGGCCGGTTCTACAATCCAGGTATAAATTGGAGAATAGTTATTCTGAGTATAACTTATACTTAAGTTTATTCCAAGTATAACCTTTCGAGCGTTCTACATTGTTAAATCGACAGCGGATAGTTATTTTGGGTATAACCACAGAACACTAAGGTAAAACGAAATAGTAGATCTGATATCTTCAAAATTAGTTCAAATTGTTATTGATAGCGACATTTGGCATTTGTCATAACTGTAAAATTTCTTTACCATTGAAAGGATTGATTCGCTTTATCTGGTATTTTATCTACGTTTATATTATTATACTTTACAAAATTAATATAAAATGGATAAAAAAAGATGTAAAAATTTTACATATACAGAAATTCAAATGCTTGTGAGTTTAGTTGAAGAACATAAAGAAATAATAGGTATGTAAAAAAATATGTATCTATGGGTTAAGTATTTATATTTTGTTTTTAGAATGTAAGAAAACTGACACAACAACAAGTGCCATGAAAGATGAGGAGTGGTTAAAATTATCATAAAATTTAATTCCAATTGTGATACAGGAAGGACAGCTAAAATCCTTCGAAGCAAGTGGGAGTCTTTGAAGAAAACCACAAAGAGAAAATATGTCAGTTTGAAGTTCAAATTTTAAAACAAGAGTTGAGAAATAAAGTGTAAAATATTTACTTAGTACTTAGTTAATACAGGACATACTCCAACCTTGTATGGAGGACCCTATGGGGAATAACAAATGACCATTAAAAAGTTTCGCTCTCATTGTTTAATAACATACACTGCGAGTTGTCAATTTTGACTGACTTCTATTCATCATAGCTTTTGAATTGTAAATTTGATGTGTCTCATATTTTGGTCAAACATGTCACTAAACATCACATTTAAACTAGAAATAAAGTCAGGTCCGGTTTAAAAAAAATAGTTTGTTCTGTTCATGAAAGAATCTCAACCTATGGTTTTTAAAAACTTTAACAAAAATTTTACAAATTAGACAAACTGGAATGTCAGGTGTTTATAAAATAACAATTTCCCTTGCACTTTTTACTGGTTACTTGTTATTTCCCATAGGGTTTTCCGTACGAGGTAGGAGTATGTATAGTTCCTCATGACTCACATTATATTATATTAGGTTTGTTCCAGCAAATATTTTCAGACAAAACAAGATTACTGCAATAAATACACAAACTGCTGCGCTAAAGGAGATATTAGATAAGTTGCCTGGAAGCGGTTCTAGCATTGAATTAATAAAATAGATATATTATATTGTAACATTTTATTGTATCTCAAATATATTGCAACTGTTTCTGTACTAAGTTATTTCCTAACCCATGGTTTCTCAATTTTTATTTCAGTGCTGTAGTGAAAATCAAAAACCATTTATGAACTCCTTGGTTTTACCTTCTTTATATGACTTTATTTACACTCTTACTTTCAACACCCTGATTTTGAAAGGTATCATCAACTGAGATTAGTGTTGTAATATAATAACCAAAATTATGTAAATATATCTATATAGGTACTCCACATTTTAAACAAGTATAAATATTGGATTACAAAATATATAATTTTTAGTTAAAGAAATGTTTATATAATACAGATTCTAGAATTATAGTCTCTGTTATCAAAACATTAAAAAATATATTGCCTTGGTAAGATTATACCACTATATTCAAAGAATATAGATTATATTAGTCATATGTGTAGACATTATTACATTACATACATATCCTAAAATTTTAGAATTGAAATAATAAATGCTTTCTTTTTCCTTTGGATTGCCTAATAAAATTTCCTATGGATTTACAATCTAAAATGTTTGTGCAATATCAAAAATTTTATTTTATATATACCATCGAGCAATAAGACCATCGAGCAATAAGACAAAAGAGGGAATGTAAAGGCAGTGGGGGTAAACATATTTATAGACAGGAAGTGCTATTTTGAGAGGCCACTTTAAACAAAGAAAGAGAATCTCTTTCCTTGTTTAAGAAATCAAATTTAGTTGGGTTATGTTATTTTTGATGTTATTGTTGGTCAAAACTGTCACATGAAAGCTTATTTATATTTTCTATTGAAGTTTTTTAACATTTTAGACTATTATCGTTATTAATTAATTAAAACTTTATTGTGTTCTAGTGTTAAAAAAGTATTTTAATAAATAATTTTAATAAATAAATAGATAAATATATAATATAAAATATTATGTAATATAAAATAAATAAATAGATAAATTAGAACCCCTGCACCACTGTATGATTACTGTCAAGTGTCATGAAATTTAAATTTGGCGCATTTGCTTTTCCGGATATGTCCGCCATCAGAGGCCACTTTTTTGGTCTCCTTTTCATAACGATTAGATTCCCTCTTTTGTCTTATTGCTCGATGAATAAGACACAAGAGGGAATGTAAAGATAGTGGGGTAAACCATCGAGCAAAAAGATAAAAGAGGGAATGTAAAGGTAGTGGGGACAAAAATATTGTTAGACAGGAAGTGCTATATTGAGAGGCCACTTTAAACAAGGATAGACAGTCTCTTTCCTTGTTTAAGAAGTCAAATTAAGTTTGGTTATGTTATTGTTTGTCCCAACTGTCACACGGAATTTTATTTATATTGAAGTTTTTTACCAATTGTGTCACTTTTTAGACTATTATCGTTAATATTTAATAAAAACTTTCTTGTCTGAAAAATATTTTACAGCTATTGTTAACAAGTGTTGGAAAATTTAAATTTAGCGCCTTTGCATTTCCGGATATGCCCGCCATCAGAGGCCACTTTTTTGGTCTCCTTTTCATAACGATTAGATTCCCTCTTTTATCTTTTTGCTCGATGGGGTAAACATATTGATAGACAGGAAGTGCTATTTTGAGAGGCCACTTTAAACAAGGAAAGATATTCTCTTTCCTTGTTTAAGAAATCAAATTTAGTTGGGTTATGTTATTGTTGATGTTATTGTTTGTCAAAACTGTCACATGAAAGCTTATTTATATTTTCTATTGAAGTTTTTTAACATTTTAGACTATTATCGTTATTAATTAATTAAAACTTTATTGTGTTCTAGTGTTAAAAAAAGTATTTTAATAAATAAATAGATAAATATATAATATAAAATATTATGTAATATAAAATAAATAAATAGATAAATTAGAACCCCTACACCACTGTATGATTATTGTCAAGTGTCATGAAATTTAAATTTGGCGCATTCGCATTTCCGGATATGTCCGCCATCAGAGGCCACTTTTTTGGTCTCCTTTTCATAACGATTAGATTCCCTCTTTTGTCTTATTGCTCGATGATATATACAAACAAACAAAACCACAGTTCATTGAATGGCATAAAGTAAGGTTAAAATATTACAGATTTGACAACCCCTGACTGACCAATAGAAATGCAGTATAAATTTATACTCCGTACATCTGCTAAACTTTGGAGGGATAAAGTTATTCTACTCATATACTCCGATTATCTTATTCCTAGCTTATTCTTTGTTTGTAGAACATCATTAATGAAGTTATTCCAAGTATAACTTTATTCTCAGTATATACTAGCATTGTAGAACCGGCCCTTAGGAGACTGGATTATGGAAGATCTGAATCCGAAATCAGATATTCGCTCAAGAATAGAGCAATCAAGAGCAGCCTTTTTGAAGATGAGGAAATTTCTGAGTAATTAAAGACTCAATCTGCAAATCCGATATCGGATGGTAAAATGTTATATCCACTATATTCTTCTTTATGGTGCCGAAACCTGTACTGTTAATGTTGACTTAATGAGAAAACTGTAAGCTTTTGAGATGTGGCTTTTTAGGAGAATTTTGAAACTACCATGGACCGATCATATTACGAACCAAATGGTACTGCACAGAATGGGAAGATGCAGAGAAATTTTGACCACCATTAAACGGCGAAAGACAGCATATTTGGGGCACATACTTAAAAATGATAAGTACGAGTTGTTGCAGCTGATTATGAAGGGTAAAATCAAAGGAAAAGGGATCCTAGTAGACGACAAATATCCTGGCTGAAAAACATTTGCGACTGGATCGGGTTAAACACGCAGAATCTTAAGACAATCAGAAGATAGAGACGAATTTGCAATGTTTATAGCCAACCTTCATTAGTGGAGAACGGCACTAGAAGAAGAAAATACCACTGTAGTTTTCTGGCTGTTTTTTATCTCCTTTTTTAAATAGTAGAATTAGTTCGCTTGTTCTCCATATTTCCGGTAGTTTATAATTTTATTAATTCATGTTGTTAATTGTTCTGTCATTGCTGATCCACAAAATTTCAGAAATTTGCTTGGTATCCTGTCTTTACCTGCTGCTTTTCTGTTCTTCAGGTTGTCAAGTACTTTCCGAACTTCCTGTACATTTATATTAAGTTATTCATTTGTGGTAATTACTGGTGTTTCCGGTTCTAGCGTCGTTTGTTCTTCCTTTGCTTTGATGATGATTATTATTGAAAATTCACGGTCAAAACATACAAACATAATATTTATATATAATAAAAATTCTCATCTGTGCAATTAATAATTATAATGTGGTCAAAAATCCTATTGGTTTTTCATAGAGTTAAGTTGCTTTTTAATCACACATTCACACATACCTTCTAATTGTTATTCAATGATAGGCGTCAAACGCATTAAAATATATCCTTGACCTCTGCCTAACACGCCTTATCAATACGCTAGTGTTACATTTTTAGAATATTTTGTATTATTAGTAGTAATATCGTCGAATGACAGAAAATATGAAAAAAATTATTGCAAATTGGGACTAAAATTCAATTGTTAAGTAAATTATTTAAAAATTTCCATTGATTAATATTTATTAGTATAAATAAATACATATTTATTTAATGTATTACATTTATATTATAACTAAGTTTGTGTGTGACACATATAACAGAAAAATATCACAACAATATATATTATCCAACCAGTATTTAACAATAATTGCCAGTAAGATGCGGGAACGAGAATTATTTAACGAGCCACACGAAGAATGTCGCAAAGACGACGAGCAATATAACGACATCTGCTACATTTAATGGGAATAAATCACGATTTTTATTGAAGAGACCAAATGTGTCAAATTTAAAATCGTGAAAAATAATTTATTATAAGAATAATATAAGAAATCAATAATGCTAAAATTGCTCCATTGAATTTATGCCAGAATAATGTAGTAAAGCTTTACAGCAATTATATCCATCAAATGAAATAATAATGCTAATAAAAAATGAACTCATACTAATATCAACAAAAAATATAGAAATAAGTTTTTATGGGTGCCATCACACGTGGGAATCAAGGGAAACGAAGCAGTGGACCAACTTGCGAATGAAACTGCACTAGATGAAAGAATCCCTGTGTCACACATGATAAAAAGAAACTACCATAATACCTCCATTAAAAAACATATTACCAACTTATGGCAGAGTAACTGGAATTCCACATCCAACAAATAAAAAGATAAAACCGTAAAATAGTTTCGAAACACAATTCATATTTCTTTTCAGATAAAGGTGTTAAAAAAAAGAGTACAAGTAACCAATTCTCTAAGGATTTCTGCTTAGTTGAAAAGATGTGTCGTTGAATGCAAATTTTAGATTCCCCACGTCACTTTTAACACCTTTATCAACGTCTGTTTTGCTTTGCAATTTTTAGAAAGCACAGATAAAAGCGGAAATCTGAATTGTGTTTCGAAACTATTTTACGGTTTTATTGTCAGATGTCGCTATTGCGTCCGTATTGAAGCCATTTTAGTGTTGCTTCTTAAAAGACAGAAAATATTGATCTTTCACGTTGATAACACCTTTAAATAACTGTTCTGATGAGACCTATTAGGTCGAAATACGTATCTACAGATACAAAGGCGCTGTTTGCGTGAAATCAAATATTTGCTGTCTTTTTCACAAAATAAAAAGATGTTATAGAAACTGTCGGCACCACCTTACCACTCCCACTCAAACGTTGTGAACAAGTGATAATAACTCGACTACGATTAGGACATACTATACCAACCCATATTCACTTAATAAATAAAGAAGCCATCTCTTTCTGCCACAACTGCAAGATCCAAATCTCTGTGAAACATATTCTGTTAGAATGCAAAACATACACCCAAGAAAAAAGAAAAAATAACCTCTCTACCAACATGAAGGATCTACTAAGCTGCCAGTTCAACCAAGTGCTGAAATATTTGAAAGATATTAAATTTTACAGTATTTAATAGAATATATTTTTGTAAGAAATTGAAGTAATTTGTGTTTGTACCCCCTGCTAATAACTCTTAGTGATTGATGCAGGGTCATTTTTGTTTAGATAAAAAAAATGTAGTAAACATTGTATTTGGGATCTAATATGTTGGTCTATTTTGCCAATTCGACTTAAGACATTAAAAAAAAATTCAAGATTTATCAAAATTGTTATTAAAATAAACGTTTGAAAAAGGGCTGACTGTTTCCTAATAAACATTTATAATAACTTTGATCTTTTTATGACACGTGCTTGTAAATAGGTTCACTGAAAAGATGACGAAAAATCACAATCTTAAAAAAAACTATCACCAATGTGAACCAAAATGGCAATGTTTTTTAAATCATATTTCCATTGTTTATTAACATTAAGAGCTAAAAATTCAAACATTCAATAAAATTTTGAATTGTACAGCTGGTTCCTAAAAAGATACATTTTTTATGTAACAATTTATTACATATATTATGTTAATTTATAAACTGTAATAATTTTTAAGTTCTAAATTTTGATATTAAAAGAGTATATAAATGATAGTTTTTACATAAAATACAGTTTCTTAATATTGTTCTGAAACTATTTTCTTGTGGCATTTTAAATTAATTACTATTTGGGAATAAGCCACAATTAAAGGTTAAAGTACGTTTATTGTCGTTTCAATTTCGACTTCGGAAATCGTTCTCAAAATAGAAACATTAATAAATTAAACAAATTTTGTTTTTTTGTTACTTAGTGAAAAATTCTTATAATAATTTAATTTTATCTGACTCATTTATATTGACAATTCAGACATACATTATGCATTTTAAAGTAGACGACTTTAAAATGATATTGCCAATATTGTTGAGTTACGCTCCTGGGACGATTTTACTTATAAGATAGTTCATTCGATTACATGAAATCAACTTTAACTTGAGAATATCCGCCAGAAAAAATCATAGCATTATAATTCGTCTTTAAAAAGACAAACACATGCCAAGATGACAGTAAAATTCTCCTATCAGTGATTCCATAGTAAATTATGAGGGAAAAACCACGAAAAAAAAAAACTCATAATACTATCCCGATATGGTAAGTATTTGGTCGTGCATTTAGTTTACCTTCAATAATCACCAAATTTTGATTTTATATGTTTCGTTATTTAAAAAACATAAATTATGTATCCTCTACAGGGTTACGCAATCAAACTGTTACTACCTTTGTACTACCTATTCAAACGACCATACTTTTTTTTTTGTGTGAAATTATTTTTTATTGATTCAAATGACAAAAATGTGTGAAAATAATCAAAATTTCAGAATCCACTCACTTTAGCTCGATGTGACCACCTTTTGCCTTGACTATGGTCTTCAAACGATCAAAAAACGAGTTGCATGCTGCAAGATTGTGATCTTCCGGTATTTTGGCCCATTCACGTATAATTGCTTTCTTCAGCGTATCCATACTGGCATATTTTTTAGTCCTCACCTTGCTCTCCAAAATGGACCAGATGGAGTAGTCCATCGGCGGTTACAGCTGCCCATACCATTGTTTGAGATGGGAAATTACTTCGGGTGGCCGTTCGTAACCTCAAACTTTCGCAGGTGCGTTCGGTCAAGTAAACCCGATGATTTTGAGAGTTTATGAACTGCTCAATAGGTAAATTTTTCTCATCAGATAACACTATGTTCGAAAATTCGCCACGTTCGTGCAGGCGTAACAGCTCCTTTGCTCTTTCAAGCGGAACTTTTTTTTGCTTTGGTGTAAGATTGTGTGCTTTTTAGTACTTGTAAGGCTTGACTTTGAGCTCCTTTTTCAATATTCGTTGCATGCTTCGCTGGGATATTTTCAGTTCTTTGGCCATTTGATTACACTACGACGTGGATTTCGCTCAAGTCGAGCCTTCACTTTCCGAACCATTTCAGTTGATATTGCTGTTTTTTGTTCGTCCACCACCATAGCGTTTGGCAATGCTACCAGTATCATTATAACGAGTTATGGTGTGATACACAAACATTTTATTCACTTTGAGATGTTTGAGCTGACGAACAATAGCTGGTTGAGATTTTCCAGCAAAATATAACGCAATCACACTATTACGTTTAAATTCTATGGCGAATAACTTTTGTTGTATGTATAAAACTTAAATGCAAATGCTTTTGACGGCTTATAAACAATATACTGAAGTGTTACTAGGAAAACTTTGACATAGCTGTCATTATTGGTTGGCCAGATGTATCGATGTGAAGTTGGTAACAGTTCAATTGCGTAACCCTGTATATGTTACTGACTTTCTAATACTGGTATTTTCTTTTTAATAACTTCCTCTTTCAATATGAGTAACCTGATCCTACTACATTCTGCCGAGGAATTTGCGACTTGGTCTAATTTAGCATAATTAGAGCCGCTTCTTTGATTTTTCTTTTTTTACCATCCGTTTCTTTTATGACTACATTTGAATTATTCCATTGAACCCTATGTTCATTATCCCATGCGTGTTTACATATTTGAGATCTATCAAATTCTCTATTTTTAATATAAGATTGATGTTCATTTATTCTAACATTTAATGGCCTTGATGGCACCTAAATAAAACTGATCGCATTCACAAGGTATTTTATAAATGCAATTCTTTGTCGTTTCTTGTTCATTGTTAGGTTTGGTTTTGGACAAAATGGATCTCAACGAGTTTGTTGTTTTGAATCTTGAATTTATTTCCTATCCTTTCAAGTTTGTCTGATAATCCTTTTATGTACGGTATTGAGATTTTCTTCGTATTATTCCTTGTGTATGCTGTAGGATCTCGTTCTAAGTTGTTCTGATCTATTCGATCGACTGTTGAAAATTCCTTATTTATAAACGATAAAGGATAATCATTTTTTAATAAAACAGATGTTAACATATGCTTCTAATCCAAGAACGAATTTTCGTTAGAACAAATAATTTTGGCTCTAACGTATAAGGATTTAATGATTCCCTTTTTAATATTAATATTGTGATTTGATTTGAAATTTAAATATCTGTTGGTGTGTGTTGGTTTTCTATACACCTGAGTCACAGTAAATAAGTTTTCTATACATCTGACAAATTTTAAGATTTGGAAGTGGCAGTGACAGTAAGTAAATAATAAGTATTTATCCTTCAAAATACACTGCTCAATTTTTTACAAAATATGTCTTAATAATAGGGAACTTGCATAAAATTTTAAACTTGAAAAAAATGCCTTAAATCATAACAAAACATAATTTAAAATATATATCAAACAAAAAATAGTTGTTTTTGTCTTTAGTTTGGCCCCTAAAAACGGGGAAATTAAAATCGAGAGAAAATTCAAATTATAGCAGCCAGTCCAAAACGCGTCCTCATTGGTCGTGACGTCATATAGTCAGAATGTTCAAAGATTGGCACTATTAATTCATTACGTTTGACATTCGTTTACTTGTTATAGTAATTTTATGGTGTATTTCAGTTTTATAAATCTTTAGATAGTTGCTGTGAACTATATATTTAATATATAGTTCACACAGTCTTGTCTATGTCTATGTCTTTTCTACCCTGTTATATGGAGTTGAGGCTTGGACACTAAAACAGTTGACCATAAAAAACATCGAAGCTTTTGAGATGTGGTGCTATAGGCGCATTCTCAGAATATCATGGATGGACCGCGTCACTAACACGCAAGTACTCCAAACTTTGGACAAAAGATGCGAAATTCTAAATGAGATAAAAACTAGAAAGATGGAATACTTGGGGCACATTGTGAGAGGTGAAAAGTACGAACTTTTAAGAAACCTCATGCAGGGCAAAATTAAGGGCAAAAGAAGTGTGGGAAGAAGAAAAATATCGTGGCTTCGTAATCTACGTGAATGGTTCGGGTGTAGTTCGATTGAACTTTTTAGGCGCGCTGCTAACAAAGTCGCAGTGGCCATGATGAATTGCAATCTCCGCTAGGAGTGGCACGAGAAGAAGAAGAAGATATATTTAATAGTATTTAAGTGTTTTTGTTCAGATATATTTTTTTAAATGACCGAAGAGAGTTTTTCCAAAGGCCAGTCTGATAACTTGCCCATTGTAAATATGTTTATGGTAGCCACATATTTTCAAAACGGTGAAAATTTTTCCCTGGGAGAAGTTCGGGGAGTTAAAGCAGATAAGTAAGTACATATACTCCTATTACATTAATTTTATTGTGAATATTATTCTCATAATAAGTATTTAATGATAAAACTTAGTACTTTATTATAAGTGGTGTCAATATTATATGTTTATGCTATTGTAGTGAAATTTAATCAAATTAACTTATTCATCGTTTGCATTTAGATCTGGCAGATAATCATATGGAGATGCAGCTGTAGGATGGGTCCAAGTAAAAAGAAATAACATGATCTATACTGTACTGGTAATCTAATAAATATTTTGTTGGGGGTTTTAATGGTTGTACTTTTACACAATGGTACTAAACAACACTTGTAGTATTTACTTTTACTTTCCATAGTAAAAACATACACAATTCAACACTCTGTATTCAAAAACTGTATCAAACACCAATATAAACAAAATAGTTTATACTTTTATACAAGACAGGAGACCTGACATACAGACAATACCACCAAGTGACGTCACAAGGGTTCGCGCGCTTTTTCGATCGTTTGAAATGATTTTTATACACGAAAGGTTTTAAATTTGTATTGCTAAGTCATTATGAGTTTTTGAGGCGTGAAATTTTGGAAATCTTATTTTTAAATGAAACTGAACGTTATTATATAATAAAAAAAAATGTGCAAGTTCCCTATTGTATCAGTTTTTTAGGAACCAGATGTACAATAATGTAAATTTGGACAAAAACTTACCATCTGAAAGTTCGGTTCCAAAGATGATAGCCTGGCTTTTGGCGATGGTAATTGAATGTACCAAGGTTGTCAGTCTTAAATTTGTATTTATCAATGGAGTTATCACGCCTATTTTCGACAGGCCTAGCCATATACAGATAAACTCAGGTTTATTTTCTAGGAACAAAGCAACTTTATCGCCCTTTTTGTAGCCGTGACTTTTAAATATATTTGCTATTTTATTGCTGTATTCATCCACCTGAAAATTACAAAATACAAAAACAATAAATAATATTTTTATTTAAACCAATATATCGCTACCTTGAAAGAAGAACGTTATATCTCAAAAAAGTGAAGAATAAACTGTTAGGGACATACACTAGGGTACAAAATTAACCGTACAGTCAGATTATTTCTAAAAATTGGCGTTTAAAAAAGTTTAAGATGCTCCCAATTAAGTATTTAATAATAAACAAAATTTAAAAGTCAAACTGATTACAAGTCAAGAATGTTACACAGAAAAAAACAATAAACAATTTAAAAAATTTGAAAATCTGCAAAGAAACAATTTTTTTTTAAATACACTCACTGGCAAAATTAACGGAACACCTTAACAATGGGACATGTTAGATGTCTCGAATTTCCTAAACCTGTTGTCCGATTTTAGTGATTTTTTTAGTATGTTATATGTAGTTATATTATTTAAGAATATCGATGTAATAATATTGTTGCTAGACAGGTCAGTGTCATTTTATACCGGGTGTAAAAATTATACTGTGCTTTTTCCTTAAAGTTCGGAACACCCTGTGGAATATTCTAGCATATATAAAATATTGAAATTAAAACTCAATTACAGCTTCAGGCTTTCTTAACATTTTCTTTTTTGATTCATTTGCTTGTGTTTGATAATAAAAAAGTTAGGTACGTTAACAACTCATGTTTTTCATCAATAAATCCTCATTGTCTGCTTAGTTTAATAAACAAGCCTAAAGTAGGCTATGAGAAGTTAATATTTTAATACAAACACAGGCAAATTTAAAGGAAGTTATTAATGCAATATTACTTTATATTTGTATTTTATAAACTATATCTACATAGCTTTGAATGCTCCTTGTCACAAGAAAGTATTAAATGTCAAAATGTCAAATTAATTTGTTTATTTGTATTGTGTTGTGCATTTTACAGTCGTTCTGTCTGTTGATAATATCTGTATCTGTATTTAATTGATAAGTTAATTTGTTTGAGTTTGTTGGATGTGATTTTTCTTCTGATTTATTCTAATCAGTAGTGTTCTTATTGCAAAGAGTAAGTAAAAATGGGTGATTTAATACCGACTGATATTGCTAGGGTCGTAACAATGGTCGAAAATGGTCGAACGTACAGGGAAGTTGCTGGAATATTTGGTAAATCACCATCAACCATCCATCGTCGTGTAAGTTGTTGGAGACAAACCGGGGAGTATGTATTACGAAGTAGACGTCAAACGGCAGTTCAAATCAAAAACCTAATGCAAAACGTTCGTGGAACTACCATAAGTGAGCGTACAGTAAGAAGAAGACTTAAAGAAGCTGGTCTCAAGCCATATGAGCCAATAAAAGCTCCCAGACTCCAAAGACACCATCGTTTAGCCCGACTACAATTTGGTCGAGTACATCAAAATTGGAATGATAACCACTGGAGTCAAATTCTCTTTACGGACGAGAGCCGTTTCTGTGTAAATTACATCGACAGTAGAGAAAGATTGTATCGAAGCCAAGGAGACCGAAATGTCCCTTTCAATTTTATTACGACCGTACCTTTTGGTGGAGGTTCAATTATGGTGTGGGGAGGCATATGTTTGGGAGCAAGAACAGAGTTTGTGGTGATTGATGATAGCGCATTAACAGCAGATAGGTATATCAGAGATATTTTCCAAGACCATGTGGTATCTTTTGCACCATATATTGGCGAAAATTTTATTTGAATGCGGGATAGTGCGCGCCCACACGTCGCAGGCTGTGTAAGAGATTTCTTATTACAACTGGATATAACAACGATAAATTGGCCAGCTTGTTCCCCAGACCTGAACCCGATAGAGCATGTGTGGGACATGCTAGGCAGAAAACTTAGGGCACGGATTCCTGCTAATAAAAACAGAGAGGAAGTCAGAATTGCTTTGATTGAGGAATGGGAGAGACTGCCTCAACAACTGATCGATAGCGTTATCAGAAGTATGAGAAAACGAATAACTGCAGTTGTAAGGGCTCAATAAAAAAAATGCATAAAAAAACCAATTTAAGTTCAAACTGTACAATAAAGTTAATGTGTTTAAAATCCGTATTGTGTTTGAGTCTGACATCTTTGTGTTTTATTTCTTCTTAAACAGGTTTCATATTGTACTACTATTGTAATATAAATTCAAAATGCTTCACCAACATTCGTATTATGATATTATCTAAACAATATATGCCGGTGAAACTAAGCAGAAAATGAGCATTTATTGATGAACAACATGGCTAGTTGTTAAAGTACCTAACTTTTTTATTATCCAACATAAGCAAATAAATCAAAAAAGATAATGTTAAGAAAGCCTGAGGCTATAATTGAGTTTTAATTTCAATAGTTTATATGACAACATACTAGAAAACTCACTCAAATCGGACAACAGGTTTAGGAAACTCGAGACATCTAACATGACCCATTGTTAAGGTTTTATATGGCAAATAAACTTTATCAAAGAAATTTGATAATTACAAGTTGAAGAAAATTGCACACCCACACAATTGTACATCTAATTTCATTCATTGTCATACAACTGTCACATTTATAAAATTTCAATAAATAAGACACATTTCATAAATATATCTCTTGAATAAATATAAATAACTTTTAAAGAATTAAATAATATAAAACATCACGCTCATTTAACAAACAATCATATTACACCTATTTTCTACTTCATTGGATAAAATCTATCTCCTCAAGAAACTTCCCTGTTATGGTCAAACAATTACAATGGTAAAAACTTAAGTTCTCCATTCAGCAATACAGGATAGTTTGAATTATGTTCTTCCAACCATTAATTGATAGAGTACCGGCATGTAAGTAATGTTTTGTTTATTTACTAATTTATTACAATTCAATAGACTATTTTTATACCAATTTGTGGGTCTTACTTACTTTGTCTGCTTAAACAGTTTATTCATTTTGAAAAACCACAGACATGTAATATTGACATATTACTGCAATTTATATCATTTATCTTTGTTTATATTTATACACCATAATATGGGTTTTATTATTTCAGCATTTAATTAACTTGTATCGACTGACTTGAAGATGCTTTGCATATTGTAGAAAGCGAAACCGGTCGTCTAGATAGTTAAATTAAACTGATTGTGAGCAAGTCTTATTTATTATTTCTTTTACCTATGACAAATTATATTGTAGCATTTAAGTTACCTGCCAGGAGATCTGAAGATATACACCAAATTTTAGTATGCGAGATCCGCTGTCCAAGGTAGAATAAATTGATGGTGAGCAAGTATATTATTTATTTCTTTTACCTAACAAGAGAATGTATTTTTTTGTTTAGCAGTATAACAAAAGTTAAAAAATACAACATTGTTTAAGACTTAGATGACATAACTGCTTTTTCACGCCATTCTCTCACAAATAAACTATTTTGACCTAATTAGTTTTTGCATCACACAAACTATATAGAAAACGTTTTGGTACTTACCTGAGCAAATGTCCATTCTTGATCTTCAAATAATATACAAGTCTTATTCGGATGTTTCTTGACATGCTTCTGGAATATTTGTGAAATTGTTTGGTTGTTTCGTTGTAAACTCTTAACTTGTATCAACAGAAATACATATCTAATCAACGCTCTGAAACAAAAGAAAAATATGTCATTAGTATGAACAAGATCTTTGTTGAAGACAATAATTATTATTGTCATAAAACAGTTACGTCTCTAACGTAGTGTTATAAAACACTAACAAAAAAACTGTTATAAGAATGCAAATTCATAAATAAAAAGAAGAAAAATGACTGGATATGGATAACCAAAAGGTCAGAAGATATTCTAAATATCAAGACAAAATTATAAGATAGCAATTCTATAAAAAGTTAAGCCGATTAAAAGTAACTCACGTACCAAAAAAGAGAACTAAATAATCTAAAAGGAGAACTCGAACTTAAAACAGATCAGCAGAATATGGGAGATACATTACAAAAACGACTTATACATGAATGAAATTGAAAGTCCCACGGCAAAATGAAAGACAAAAATAGATAAAAACAACTGAAGAGTGCATATGATGGCGTTTATCAAGGGTAAACTGTAAATGTATTGTCGGAATAAAAGATTAATCCTAACATGGTCCAATAGCTCCCACAAAACGGCTTTGATGAATTGAGACGACAAATTCATGATTTTAAACGGCGAAAGAAGCAAAATTCGTCAAACTTTCCGTGTACGTATTGGTATCAATAGACGTTATTTCTGTGTTATGCTGCAAAAACCTATTTTTGCAGCCTTAAATGAAAACACCTATCGTTTTCTGTCTTTTTGAGCTGTACGAAATGTGTAAAAGATTTACAAATTTCAGCAAAAGCTTTGTTGCAAATTCGGCGATATTTAGATCAGCCATTTCCCGGACGATGGATTGGTAGATTAGGCAGTATTGAATGGCCTCTTTATTCACCCGATCTGGATCCTAAACATTATTTTTATTGAGCATACTCGAAAAATAGAATTTATAAAACTAGAGCAGCAAGTGTTGCAAAAGCTAATGATAAAAAATATAATAGACGCATTCTACGATCGTTTAGGATACTGTCAAATTATCAACGGAGGACATTTTGAGCACTTGATTAGGTGGGCATTAATTCCAGCATTGTAGTAAACTTTCGATTACTATGTTCAAATTTATTTGTACATAGTTTGAATAAAAAAAAATATTGAGATGATTAGGCGTTCCTAAGCTTTTGTCTATCTTTTTAATGTTCCTGACTACGGATTCAAAAACCAAAGTGACTACGGATATCAGACAAATGGTAAATCTGGCAACGTTACAAACATCAAATTTCAAATCTTCATATTGAAAAATAGGCATATCACTGTTTTTATTTTTACTTTTGGTCACTATGCATATAATAATAATTATATATTGGAGATAGATCATTTTTCGCCACAAGTATTCGCAAAGCATCACATTTTTAAGGCCGTTCCTCGCGATTCTGGTCATAGCTAAATTCCAATGTAAAAGTTTATGGCAGATATTGAGATGATTCTTTTTTTATATGGAAGGTCTTAAAAAGTTCTAGTGCACTATTTGGTTGTAAATTAATAAATTGTTTAAACAATATTTTTTTTTTTAATAGGGCACTACAGAATTTGACCCACTTTCCGAATCTGTTTTTATTTTTAACATAAAGTGTAACACAAAGCAGCTATTTGATATAAACTTTTTAGAAAATTTCAAAGTTCTGCTAAATGTTACTCTCTCTCGGTCAGTACAGGCTGTCCTTGTCGATAGTTTCTGGATTCTCGCCGACAGGTAGGTATGAAATATATACCCGCTCGAGGGAGATATTTCAATCAGAATTATTATTTTCTTTTCTTCTTTACATGAGCTCAGAGTAATAATCAAATATTTTGTAGTATTAGAATATGGAATTTGATTATTTATATTTATTGGAATATTTATTTTGAACGTTTTTGTTAGTAAAGTTTACATAATATATGAAGTTTGTTTCGCCACTTGCTTGTCCACTCATATTAGTCCAGGCTAATACGGATTTTCTCGTGACACTCAATAATCCAGGTAGCTGACAACTTTTTTAGTTATTGTAGACCCATAAGAAGAAAACCTACCTGTTTCCTGCCTAAAGTTCGGAGGCGTTTTTTAATGATTAACAATTTAATGCAAAAAACGCGATTTTTTCGATTTTTTGACTCTATTAGAAAGCTAAATACTTAATATAAAATTACAAAATTTTATTTTTTAGAATATTGACAAAGCTTCAAAATGTCGATTTTGTAAGTTAAAAGTCAATTTGTTGCTTTGAATGTTGTTGCAATAACCATTTGAGCTGCTTTCGTTGTATGCCATACTTGACTGTACCTTCTATTCTCATACTTTATTGCATCCAGTTCGGCAACATATCTTTCTTCGATGTCTGTGTTAATCGTTTCGTTTCACAACCTTGTAAATAAAGGCATGCTTTTTACCACAGTTACATGGGTTGTAGTGCTAGAGAGAGCATGTCAGCTGAGCCAAAACGAAAAATAATCCTCCTTATTGCTTCCACTGGAATAAGCTTGACCGTTCAACTGGGCGTTGACTACGTCCTTCTAATTATTTAAACTCCTGTTTTTGAAATAAATAATACTCATTACTTTGTCGAATTACCTATTTAGTTCAAAACATATACATTGTTACCTAAAGAAGTGAAAGTGGTTCAATTTAGAAATTATATAGTAAATAATAAATCTTTGAAGACATGCACATATTCCTCCGGCGATTTAGGCTTCAAGTACAATTTTATAAATCGCACTACTAATAGACGTAAATCCTTTCATTTTAATTTGATGAATGTTTTTATTCGTCGCATCTCAACATTTTCCATTTCAGAATATTTATCATCAAACTGTAATCTACGTTAAAAGCCAATTTGTCAGTAAAAAAAGTAACAAAAAAAAACAAAAGCAAATATAAGACATAAAAAACGGATACTGTGATCTTAAAATATCTTGTTATATATTATTTTGTAATAAAATTGTATAAAAGTTATGTACCCTTGCTAAGTTAAAGTGAATTAATTATTCAATAAATAATATTACTCTGGTATACCTACTCGTATTATTCTAATTACTCCATAACCGCACTGAATAGAAAACCGCCCACTCGCTTTATTGTATAAACCTAAGACTTTTCACGACAGGGGGTTGTAAGTAGGTATAAGTCGGCACGTAATTTCGTGAGAAAATTTACAGAGACCAAAGGAAGCAAAATACTAGTAAAATGGCAACGCTGTTAGAGTTACCACTACTGTATTAGTAGAACAGTAGCGTAGATATCTAATTTTAAATTAAATAAAAGTTTTTACTTTTATTTAATTTTATTTACCAAAAAGTTTCATTTTCTATAAAGTTTAAATAAAAAATATCGGTGTTTTTAACTTCTGTGATATATCTTGAGAGTGATAACACTAATCGACTCGACTGAACAGAACTTATTGTAAAATAATAATATCTATATAAAACATTGTTAATAATAGTAGTTATTCAGCGAGAATGATAGTGACAGTTTCAGTTGACATACTCTCCTAAAACATTAATAATTTTTGTCCTATCAAGAAGTGTATTTATAACCTGTTTTCAAAGATATATAAACAAAATGAGAATATCTAGAATTAAAATAGAAATAAAGGTTTCAACTAACACCTAATAAGTACTTACTATCTACTCAGAATCACTATTATCACTCGTATCATCTAAATTTATAGGTAATGTGGTTAATGCTGGTAAATATTGAACATAGTCATTTTCCACTCCGTTCACATGTTTTATTTTTATTACATTTTTCCAGTTGGTTGCTGTAATCTTTGTGACTTCTCTTCTAATTAACTGGAGAACAGTAGACAAAAAATTTTGGAGCAACGTTTCTTCTCATTATATTTCCTTTAAGTTGAGCCCATATTAACTCTATTGGGTTCAATGTACAATAATAAGGAGGAAGTCTAAACACAGTATGCCCGTTACTACGAGCACAGTTGTCAACAACATATTCCTTTTCGTACTGTTTACTATGAACAACCTCCAACAATTGCTTTTTAATATAAGATGTCTTATAATACAAATCTTCCGTGAATAAAAATTCCTGAATTTTTAATTTATTCCAACTATTATTTGAAGTTTTTTTCATTAATATTGAATGATATGATGCGTTGTCCATGATAATCACACTATCTTTACGTAATTTCGAAAGAAGACATTTTTCAAAAGATGATTCAAAAATTGAACTTTCCATATCGTCATGATAATCGAGAGACGCGTTTTTAATTTGTTTTGCAGATGTTAATAATGCATCGTCGACCCAACCATTTTCTCCACTGCAGTGTAAAATTATAATCCTCTTTCTTTTATTGGGCGGTACTGAGTTAAAACACTTTTTGTTATTATTTGTCCAACTTTTTTTTCACGGTGTCATGAGTATCATCCAGGTCCCATCTAAATAAACAATATTTCGTTTCATTTTTCGATACTCAGTTATCTGTCTGATATAATTGTTTCTTAAAGAAATTATTCTAGTACCTACTTTCCATTAATGTTTGTCTCTTGTCCATAGTTTTGTACTTAAAATTATTGGCTTTAAGAAATAATCGAAGTGTTGTTGCTGAACACGAGAGAATGCACTTTCGAACTAATTCACTTCGAAGGCTTTCAATAGTTGGAAAAATATTAGCCGCATACATTTGGTATATTGTTCTAGTTATAGATTCAATTAAGTGCGGTTCTATTTTTCTGAATTTGCCACAATCCTTTCTCTTCTGTCTAGAAGATGTTTCTCCTATAATTTTGTAGCAGGTTGCTTTGGGCACTCTGGTTAAAACACATGTTTCTGCAATTGCCTCTGATTTAGACAATTCAGCACACAGTCCTTCATAAACATTTTTTAGCATACGTTTGGCATCATCAGAAAGGTATTGAAAGTGTCGCTTACGTTTTACCACACGCCTTTGTGAATCTTCCAATCGATTAGAGGGTTCCATTGTCTCTTCAGCTACATAATTATTATCGCACCACGGACGCAATATTTTAAAATTATGAAACGTATAAAAACATAATCACGTAAAAACGTATCAAAAAAAGTAAAAAGCGTATAAAGAACACTGAAAAAAGGCACTACCAAACTAACTTGCGGTTCACTATTTGAAATTTGAATTTAACTGAACGCTGTAGCAGTTATGATTTTAGTAATAATATTCTTGTCTCCCAAAAATCTGTTGGTCATATCCACAATTTAAAAATAAAATATTATAAAAATTTGCCTACCTAAGTTTTCCTCGTCCCGTGCCTTCGGCACTGGACGGTCGAAACCTGATCCCTTATTTTATGACTCCGTAAGCTCAGTCAAATACTGATATAATCTTACCCCAAGTATGAATAAGTCTACCGACAAAAGATAATGCATTATGATTTGTCATAACAGCGATATCCGATGTTTTCATTTGCCGTTAGTCCACGTGGACTTATCATAAGTTCGATGAAAACTTAATTGGTTGATTGTTCATATCTGGTTCATATTTTAAAAGATTATACCAGGCACGTCTGAATGTTAATATCGAGTGGAATCTGGAAACTTTGTATTATTATACGTCTGAGTCATTGATAATTTTACAGACTCCTGGTAGAGTACCTTTTTGTTGAATGATTTTATTACAGATACATATATTTTTGCACAGTCTCACGGAAATACGAGGCTACTATAAAAAGGTAAATTCTAGTACAAGATGACGTTTAGAATATTCTTCGTGAATGGATTTTGTTTTCGTAAAGAAAGATATTTTTGAAATAGATATCGCACTGAATTTTACCGTTAGGATTTTCGAGGATAAGTCTTAACATTGTATTTAATTTATAAAAATATGCTCTTTGTATCGTCGCCAATGTAGAAAAAGTTCTACTTTAAACGTTATTATTTAGACTTCCTTCTTTTTATGAACAAATTAATTGAATTTGTTTATTGTTTATTTGATAGTAAACAATGCCGCTAATGGTTATTTATAGAGGCGACCCGTACCATTGTTTTCTAAACTGCGGATAAGTGGAAACCATCTTGTATTTGAAATTATTGCCTGCCAATACGTTGGTGAAGTTTTATGACCTGTTGTGACCTTCGAAACAAACACTACAGGTTATTTACTGTAACTTTTGGACGTAAATTAATATTGGCCAAAACTCGTTACCAATCAGTGGTTATTTGAATTTGAATATATAGTATATTTCACGAATTTGCGAATGTTTTGGATAATCTCTAGGCACTCGACAGCCGTAGGTCAAATTCGTAACGTCAAGACCCTTTAATATTGGCTAAAACTGGTTACCAATCAGTGGTAGTTAAATTCCTAAATACAAATAAATATTTTACTTTCAGTGGATGGTTGTATACCATAGTCTAATCAAACTTATAATTAATTGTGTAAAGTAACTTGTAGTAATTTTTTGGTTAACAAATGGTAACTGGTAATTTTTTGATTAACGAATAGGAAGATAGTCCTCCGAAGAATAGGGGGTTGAGGCGCCGGGCCTGCTACCCGACACTCGGAAAAACTCATTATGCAAAAACCAATCCAACATAGCCTCGGATTTTGGACGGAAACAAGGACATACGACTTAGGCGAAGAAAAAGGACTATAAGAATAGGAACGTGGAATATACAAGGAATCGCATCTAAACAAAATGAAATAATCCCAGAAATCGAAAGACTAGGCACAGGTATAATAGTCTTAAGCGAAACAAAAAAAAAAGGTCAAGGAGAGGAAATTATAGGGAAATATACACACATATGGAGTGGAGTTTGCAAACATGAAAGAGCTGCAAAAGGAGTATCAATATTAATAAAAAATAAATGGAGAAAATACATATAAGATTGCCAGCAAATAAATGAACGAATAATGGAAATTAGGATGAACATATTTGGACAACCAACAATAATTGTTGGAGTATATGCAATGAATGACAATGCGACCATAAGGGAAAACGAAGATTTTTTCAACGCACTAAAAGATGTATTAGACAGGACAAAGGAAAAAGAAGATATTCTACTAATTGGAGATTTTAACAGCCACATAGGAAAGGATGATGAAGATATAGTGGGACGATTCGAAGAAGACGAAATTAGAAACGACAATGGAAGTCGGCTAATCGAAATATGTCGAGAATACGATTTAGCCATAACCAACACAAGATTCCAGAATAAAAACATACATAGATACACATGGGAAGAACCTAGTAGAAACCAAAGATCAATTATTGATTTAATAATAGTAAGAAAAGCCAGCAAAACAATAATACAAGATATAAGAGTATACAGACAAGCAGAATGTGCAAGTAACCACCAATTAGTGCTAGGAAAATTCATATACATGGGAAGACGACAAAAAGACAATATCCAGAAAGATGAGGAGATGCAAAACATTGCAAATACGAGGTATAAAGTAGAACTTCTACAACAATTTAGTACTCGAACACTATATCAGAATAGGCTACAGAATATGCTACAGATGAACGAAGAATGGACCCCAACAGAAATGTATCAACACCTAAAGGAAAAAATAAACAAAGCGGCAAACGAAGTGCTGGGTATTGAACAACATAAGAATACATATTTGGAGAAATACAGTGACGACTTAGAAGAGATGATTAAAAGAAAAACAGTGCATTTCATAAATGGCTAAACGACAGAACCCCAGGAACACGGGGAGAATATGTTACCCTCAGACAACAAAGCATGGAAAAAATAAAAAACATCAGAAGTAATAAACGAAGTAAAAATACCATACAGATAATTACATCAAAAGAGTGGACAAAGCATTACACAAAATTATTGCAGGAGGATAGGCCGGAGTATATCTCATACGACCCTGTGACAATAATAACTACTTAAGGAAGCAGAAATCACAGAGGAAGATATAAACAAAGCACTAAAGAAATCCAAAAACAATAAAGCTCCAGGACCAGGGAACATAAAAATGGAACTGCTGAAATATGGAGGCGCAAGGATAGTATCCTTTATACGAATGTTGTTCAATAAAATCGAAGCAGGAGAGAAGATTCCCGATGAGTGGAATTTATCATACATGTCCTCCATTTTCAAGGATAGTATCCTTTATACGAGTGTTATCCTTTGATATCCTTTATACGAATTTATCATACATGTCCTCCATTTTCAAAAAAGGTGACAAAAGGTCACCAAATAACTACAGAGGGATCAGTGTAATGCCTCCAATAGCAAGAATCTTTTCATCAGTTATAAAAGAAAAAAAAAAAAGAAAAAACTAAAAAAAAATAAGATCATGTTTAGATAATGTATTCATTATGATTTAGATAATATATTATATTATACAAAAGAAGCAGGAAATAATTGGCTTAGAGGTTTCCGAAATAGACATTCTGCATCTCTGTCACTTGGAAAACCCGAAGGTACAAGTTTGGCCAAAGCAACTGCATTTAATAAAAAAACAGTTGCTATTTTCTTTCAATTATATAAAAATGCGTTGAGTAAAGGAAACTTTGAACCATCAACAATTTTTAACGTCGATGAGATGGGTATTACTACTGTGCACCAACCTCCTAAAATTTTAGCACCAAAAAGACAAAGGAAAATAGAAGGAATGACATCTGGAGAAAGAGGTGTTCTAGTTACTGTGATATGTTGTATTAATGCTGCTGGAAATACTGTGCCGCCTTTATTTGTGTTTCCGAGAGTGAATTTTTAAACGTCACATGTTAAAAGGGCCACCACCTGGAGCAATAGGAGTTGCACATCCTAGTGGAATGGTCCAATAAAGATATATTTTTTTAATTCCTAGAACATTTCATATCACATGTTAAACCTACTTTGCAGGATAAGGTTATTTTATTATTAGATAACTATGAAAGCCATGTTTCCATACCCACTATTAACTTGGCAAAACGTTCAAGAGTCATTTTAGTTACTTTTCATCCCCAAACATCAAACCGATTGCAACCTCTCGATTTATCTGTTTTTGGACCCTTTAAGTCTTTCTACAATAATGCAATGACTAATTAGATGAGTTCTCCTGGTAACGCAGGGAAACCAGTTACCATTTACGACGTAGCAGAGTTGGCAAATACGGCATACTTGAAGTCATTTACTCCAAACAATATAACCAAGGTCTTTCAAGTATCAGGTCTATACACCTTAAACTTTGATATTTTTACTGAACAAGACTTTTTGCCATCTAGCATAACCGATCGAGAGGATCCATCCTATGTCACCTCGGGGTAAATAATAAGGGTCTAAACGCCTTCTAATGCCTCCGGGTGCTCTGTAGAGGGCTTCAGAAACATCGTGAGGTCCTCTACTTGAATCCATTTTCAGGTTATGGATTTCAAACTGTTTTGTCTCCTGATGGTTCGTCTTGAGAAAGACGAGATATTTTCTTCATATTTTCTTCTGTCATCTCGAGATGACAATACGTCGAAAATAATACATCAGGTTGTAGTCTTCGGTGGCTTGCCTTGACAAAGGCAAAATATTTCTTACATGACAAAGATATTAAGGTTGTCGAAATAAAATCACCAAATATTCAGTTGAATAATAACTCAGCCACAGAGTAGGGAAAGGCTAAAAAAAAAGCAGAGCCCCGAGAGCACTAAGCTCTCGGAAAGCCCGTGAAGGACTGACTTATTGACCTGAAAATCGCCTATTTTTATACTTTCTGAAGTAGCGATTAGGGATTTCCAGGTCAGGGAGGGGCCAGCGTGAAAAATAAGGGGCGGGGCGATGCGTCTCGAACGTGAACTAGTCGCGTCCGAGAACATCCCCCCTCCTCTGGAGGCTCTGTGGCTGGGAAAAATTTATTGAAAATTAAAAAATATCAAATTGCAATAAAATACATGTGAAGTAACACAAGAATAAGTAAAAATACACAAAAATGTATGGACAGTATGAGACATATAAAAATACATGAAAATGTAAATAAAATTAAAAATTGTCTTTAAGCAAACTCACTGCACAGCACTAATAGGGAGGTCGGTGGTGCTGACGGCATCTCTGGCTCCTGCAAGTCCATCCTCGATCGCTGTGCCAACTCATTCGACGGGTTCGTCTTCTTCTCGGTCGTCCGGATCCCATCTGCCATATCCAGGGGTTTCGCAGAGTACCAGGGTGCCGAAGCCTACGTGGTCGTCCAACCACTTTCGGTAGGAGGGCGATGACTGGGTCTACTTCTGGACTTCCATTGGCATCAGGGGCTTCTGACTTCGAAGAAGTTTGGCTCGTCAAAGGTGCCTGCACGTCGAAGGCATCCGGTCTGCAGAAGGCCTCGATGTCGGAGTGTTAGAGTATAGCTTTCTAATACTCCGTGGTTCTCCCCATTCTTCTCTTGACTTCAACCCATGTTGAAGTCAATGGTTGTAGCCCTCTGCTGTGAGTCGAGCTGGGTCGTGGGATCGGAATAATCCACGTTGTTAGGCGCCATGTCACCGCGGGGTAATTAATAAGGGTCACCTTCTGTAGCCTCCGGGTGCTCTGTAGAGGGCTTCGAAAACGTCAACGATAGCTCCTCTACTTAAGTCCATTTTCAAGGTATGGACTCGAAAATGTTTTCTTCTGGTATCTTGCCTTGACAAAGGCAAAATATTTCTTACATGACAAAGATATTAAGGTTGTCGAAATAAAATCACCAAATATTCAGTTGAATAATAACTCAGCCACAGAGTAGGGAAAGGCTAAAAAAAAAGCAGAGCCCCGAGAGCACTAAGCTCTCGGAGAGCCCGTGAAGGACTGACTTATTGACCTGAAAATCGCCTATTTTTATACTTTCTGAAGTAGCGATTAGGGATTTCCAGGTCAGGGAGGGGCCAGCGTGAAAAATAAGGGGCGGGGCGATGCGTCTCGAACGTGAACTAGTCGCGTCCGAGAACACCTAAGCCTTCATGTTCTGGTTTAACGTCATCTTCCACACCAAAAGCTAAGTTGGATTTTCAAGAACCAATTCCTGTTATGTCTTGTTTCATTTCACCATATGAGGTTATTCACATTCCAAAAGCTTTGCCGCACAAAGGTAACGTTTCTAAGGGGCGCAAAAAAGGAAGGTCTCGTATTCTTACCGACACCCCAGAATTTAATGAAATAAAAGAAAGTAAGAAAGACAGACAGTGTTTGAGGTCCTCAAAAGGTCCGGATTGGATTCGACGTATATCCGAGCGATATATAAATTGTACGAAAATGCAGTTAGTTGTGTAAAAATTGGAACCAGAACCTCAAATGAATTTAAAGTCACTAAAGGCCTAAAGCAAGGATGCTGTTTGTCACCGACACTCTTTAAAATATACGTCCAAGAAGCATTGAGGAATTGGAGAAATAAATGTAGATTTATGGGCATCGAAGTGGGACAAGAAACTCTGTATACATTGCTGTTTGCAGATGATCAGGTGGTGGTTGCAACCGATGAGGAAGATATAAATTATATGAATCGAAAATTATTTGAGGAATATGCCAAATGGGGGCTTACTGTAAACATAAGCAAAACAGAATATTTAAAAATTGGAGGAAATACAACAGATCTGAGGCTTGAAAACGCAGTCATAAAAGGCTGCAACCAGTATAAATATCTAGGAAGCATCATATCAGCAGATGGCAGAGTTAAGATAGATGTACAAAACCGAATAACCCAAGGGAAAAAATGCATCCGAATACTGAATTCATTACTGTGGTCTAATAAAATAAAGATGCATACCAAACTTCGCGTATACAGAGCAATTGTAGAACCAATTACCACATATGGTGCCGAATGTTGGACGATGACAAAGAATGAACGAGATAAAGTAGACGTTGTGGAAATGGATTATCTTAGAAGGTCATGTCGAGTATCGAGAATGGAAAGAACCAGGAATGAGGAAATACGAAACCGTACAGGAATTAGAGATACTCTTTCAGATAGAATACAAGGAAGGCAATTACAATGGTATGGTCACGTGATGAGAATGGAGGAGGAGCGGTGGCCAAAGAAAGCCTTAATGTATGTTCCGCCAGAAAGAAGGAAAAGGGGAAGACCACCAAATTCCTGGAGAAGAGAAATTACAAAAGCAATGCAATCTAGAGACTTAGAAGAGGGAGATTGGAGAGATAGGAAAAGATGGAGGCTGAAATGCGGGAAGCGGCAATCGCCGTAGGACCCCCCCGATGATGATGATGAAGAAAGACAGTATCGAAAAGAAGCGCAAAAAGGAACTGCAAAAAAACAAAAAAAGTAAAACGTAAGTTAAATATTTAAGAAACGTCGTAAGAGGAAGATCAAATTGTTTTTGAGATTAGAAGTGACAGCAGTAATTGTGATGATAATTCTTTGTCAGATTTAGAAATTGATTCCATTCAATTTACTCCTACTAGATGATCTTCAGAAAGGTGATTTAATTTTGGTGCACTTAAAAGGGGAAAAGTATTCAGGATATTTTGTAGCTGCAATATCAGGAAAGGTGGACGAAAGGAGTTCCAAATAAAATATTTAAAGAAAGCTCATTCCTTTGCACATGGCTATACATTTACGGTTGAAGATGAAAAGGAATATACAACTAACATAAGCGATATTATACAAAAACTTCCTAAACCACGTACAGCAAATTACGGTGCAGTAACCCCGGAGGTCAGCAAACTCAATCAACACTTTGTCAGCATTTAGTTTTTATATAAAAGAAATTGTATTGTAATTAAATTCAGTTATTTTCAATCAATAAAGCAGTGCAGTATAGTTGTAAAAGTTAATAAAGGGTCTTTTTAAAAAGTACCTTCGCGAGTTCAAACCTTTAAGTGGCACAGTGCAGTAAGATAGTGGGAGAGTCTACAGAAGATCCTCGTCGTTCTTAAACGTTTACCCGCTACGAACCTACCAACTTCAAGGGAAAACTACGGCTGTTCAACCCCAGAAGTCAACGAAAATCCAGTGTTAAAGTGTAGAAATCAATTTATATGACGAAAGACGATAAAAAGAAAGCGAAAGAAGAAAAGAAACCGGTTCCTTCGAAAAGAAATGCACCCAAGCATCATCATTTATCTGTAAGCAAATTTAATATTTTTTCTAATCATAATTTAATCGCTTCACAAGCTTCATCTCTTAGAATTAGTAATTCTCTTTCAACTATTAGTGAATCGATTATCGAACTTGGTGCTGCTTCTATTTCGGAAAATAACTCAGCTTCTCAATTTAGTTTAAAAACCAACGTTAGTTCTTTAAATAATACTTTAAATAGCTTAGATATACCATCTATAATTATTACCCCCGCTAGTCAATTAAATACTATGGCCGTGGCACCCGCTCTCGCTTTAGTTTTCGACGTCAATAAAGATCTTTCCATCGTGCCCGATTACGATGGCAACCCTAATGAACTTCATAACTTCATTGAAGTTACTACAATGCTTCTTAATCATTTCTGGGACCACAATAATTCCGATAACTTCCAAAATCACATGATAACTCGAGGTGTAATGCATAAAATTAAGGGAAGAGCTCGAGAAATCATTTCCGTATATGGGTGTAAAGATTGGCCCACAATAGGGACCATACTAATTCAAAACTTTGCCGATCAACGTAATGAAAATTCACTTACAAGAGACATGGTAAACTTAAGGCAAGGACCCAACGAAACTCCTCAACAATTTCACGAGAAAGTAATGTCACTTTTAAACACAATTTCTAATCACATCGAACTACATACCGATAATGCAGATGTAAAGAGGAGCAAAAAGGAATTCTTTCAACAGCAGGCCCTAACTACGTTCTTAGCAGGATTACGAGAACCAATGGGATCAACCATACGATCAATGAGGCCTACAAATCTTGCTTTCGCTCTTCAATTTATCCAAGAAAAAAACAATATTAGATATTTGCAGAAAACAAATTTTTCATTGCCAAATAAGAATTCTACCCACATACAACCCATGCCCAGGCCACAGTTACATCAACCATTTTTCGGAAGTAATCCAGCACCGTCCCGACCAACATTTACTCCAAGATGGCCGATACAACCCGCTCGATTCCAACCACCAAGGCAACAATTCACGGCAAACACTCAACCTCCAAGACTCCAACCCGTGTCTTTAAAAACAATGGATCATTACCACCTATGGACACCACCAATATATATCCTGGCAACAGCCCTTATCATAATTTTGGTTTACAAATTACGAGAGATATGGAAAAAGAGGACAACAGAAGAAGAAGAAGAAGATACAGCCGATCCAGAATCCATACCTTCAGTTTTGTTCATCCCTCACAAAACTTCCGAAGGGGATGGAGAAATTACGGTGCAGTAACCCCGGAGGTCAGCAAACTCAATCAACACTTTGTCAGCATTTAATTTTTATATAAAAGAAATTGTATTGTAATTAAATTCAGTTATTTTCAATCAATAAAGCAGTGCAGTATAGTTGTAAAAGTTAATAAAGGGTCTTTTTAAAAAGTACCTTCGCGAGTTCAAACCTTTAAGTAGCAAGTTCATCCTCTCGACAATCAAACACATTTATCTTTCCAATATCTTTTGATAAAATTAATTTAGGGTAGTCTGTGTATTATTAGCAGTTTATATTTTCACGAATTAGGCAGTATTTTTGTTTTACACATTAAATTCTGGTTGTACAGGTACTTCAATTCGTGTCCCTAAGTACAACTCTTCGTGTCTGTAGGTACAACAGACCGGTTGTTCCCAAGGACACGTACATACATACAAAAATTTTCGAATTAGCTTTTCAAAGTTATGATCAACTGTCCAGATTTTATTATTTTTTAATATCTTTATTTGTCTAATTTATAAAAATCAAATTATAAAAATTGTCCCTAGGTACAACATGTTCCCCTATAATGGTTTATAAAATTATAAAAATATCCACAAGGATTACAAAATTGTTCAAAACGTTTTCGCTCCTGTCGAACCATCATCAGTGATACGGATACAATCGAAAACGTTTTGAACAATTTTGTAATCCCATATTTAGATTGAATATTTACTTAAAACATTTCTCAACACTATCAAATTTTATTTCCATTTTTATTTCATTTTTAGTTCCGCTCTCGAATTCTGTAGGTTATCATTTTGAGATATAGAACTTTCTTATCAGGTCACTGCCACGAAAAATTCATGCATAATCAATATAAAAAATCAAAGTTTTCATTTCGTTGTTTATCCGACCTTTTATATATTGATTATATTATGGAATACAACTTGTAATAATATTTGGCTTGAGTACTGTCTAGAAATTGCGGCAAGCACATATTTTTACTTCGACGTGATGAGATATCGATGGATTTGCACAATAGTCCAGTCTTGTTAAAAAAAAAGGTAGAAAATTTTTTCGCAGATATCTGAAGCTTTCAAGACATAGGTGGGGGTTACTAGATGACGAATAGATGAAAAAGTACTTGTATTTTTAACTTGCATTTAAAAAAAATGATTTATGGTCACAATTTGATTTTTTGTCTATTAGTTTTTTCCCTTCTATTCTACATAAACAATATTTATATCATTTTTTTATATCGAGAATACCTTTATTTAAACGTCTTTTATTAATTAATAAATATATTTAAAATAAAATTAATAAATAATTTACAGGTTATGGATTTTGACAAGAGCTATAACCTTGTAAATAACAGGTAAACTTGTGTATTGCATCGGCATGACTCACAGCTCTTGTCAAAATCCATTACCTCTTCGGAGATATTTGCAAAAAGCAGTTTTTTGCACTAATTTATAAATTTTATTAATTTTTTTTTTATTAACAAAATAAAATGTTATAAATACATTTGAACATCGAGGAATTACCTCATTTAAATTTCCCCCCGATCGGTAAAATAGTTAATAGTTATTTAATTTATGACTGAGGCTAAATATTTAAACTATTAGACTTGCTCTATTAATGATACTTGCATATTGCGTTTTCATCTTGTACGTACAAACATTGGATATCTGGTAAAAAACTCACACTTAACAAAAAAATCCTTGTATGACCAATAGGAACGAAGTTAGGGACTATTTTGACGAAATTTTCGAGCGTGGCAGCTGCTACTCATCCCGCCCTTTTTACGCTTACTAAGATATATTACCATCATCATCATCTTTGGCTCGACAATCCTCTGTGGATCTTGGCCTGCTCTAAGATTCGTCGCCATTCTGTTCGGTTTTTGGCAACATGTTGCCATCTTCTGATTTTTAATATTCGTAAGTCGGTTTCTACTCCATCTAACCACCTAATTCGCAGTCGGCCTTAGCTTCTTCTTGTTCCTACAGGTGTTCCTGTGGTTAGCTTTTTAGCAATGGTATTTTCTGGCATTCGTATTATGTGTCCAGCCCATCTAAGTCGCTGTGTTTTAATGAACTTTATGACATCTGGCTCATCAAAGAGCTGATACAATTCAAAATTATATCTTATGCGCCACTGCCCTTGGTCGTTTACAGCTCCAAATATTTTGCGGAGTATTTTACGCTCAAATATTCCCAAAAGTCTTTCATCTTTCTGCGTTAGAGTCCATGTTTCTGCTCCATATGTGAGGACCGGCCTCAGCACTGTTTTGTATATAATAATTTTAGTTCTTCTTTGAATGTTTCTTGAGTGGAAATGCTTTTGGAGTCCATAGTATGCCCTATTTGTAAGATTTATTCGTCTTTTGATTTCTTCGCTTGTTTTATTGTTAGCAGTCAATAGCGACCCAAGGTATGTGAAGTTGTCAATACGTCCAAAGGTATGACTTCCAAAGACTGTTTCTCGTTCCTCATTTGCTATCGGATCCTTTGTAACCAACATGTACTTGGTTTTGTCTTCGTTGATGACTAGACCGACCTGTTTCGACGCTGTTTCCAATTCTATTGCTCAACATCTCGCTTGCTACGCCCTACTATGTCAATGTCATCAGCATATGCTAAGACTTATATCGAGTAAATAGTACCGCCATCCCTAATTTGTGTATCTCGGACTGCCTTTTCTAAAGCAATATTAAATAGGAGGCAAACCAGAGCATCTCCTTGTCTGAGTCCATCCTTTATCTCAAAGGATCTAGAACTCTCTCCCTGTATTCTAACAGTGGCTTCTAAGTTAGACATTGTCATTCTCGTTAGTCGGATAAGTTTCTCTGGTATACCAAACTCATGTATTGATTGGTATAGCACTGTTCTCTTGACACTGTCGTATGCGGCCTTGAAGTCGACGAATAGGTGATGGGTTTAAATACTGAATTCCAATGTTTTCTCGAGAATCTGTCTTATAGAGATCTGTCTTATATAAGATATATTACCGGTTTTCTATTATATAGATAAGGTACCTACGATGATGATATCGTATTGATAACCGATAAAAAATATTTGTTTGAAATGATGAGAGAACTGGACGTAGAAGCTGGCTGGAAAGATAGGCCTTAATATGAATTACAGCAAGACCAAAATCATAACAAATACAGATGAAGACATCACAATGATGATCGGACAAGATTAAATAGAACAAGTTCAGGATATATATATATATATATATATATATATATATATATATATATATATATATATATATATATATATATATATCTGGGTCAAACTATAAAACTTAACAAAGAAAACCAAACGGCAGAGATAAAAAGAGGAATTAGACTGGCATGGGCGGCATTTAGCAAACTAAGCTACATTCTTAAAAACAAAATATATTCACAGTAATTTAAGACCAAAGTATACAATCAATGCGTACTCCCTGTTGTCACTTATGGTTCCCAAACGTGGACATTTACAAAAGCAAACATTGACTAAATCATAAAAACCCAAAGAGCAATGGAACGACAAATGTTGCACATAAGACTAATGGATAAAAATAGAAACGAGTAGATAAGAGAGAAAACAAAAGTAAGGGATGTTAGACAAGAACTTGCAACATTGAAGTGGAGATTTGCCGGACACAATATAAAACAAAAAGAAAACCGATGCAACAAATGAGTTGGGCAGATGATTATCAAGAAGCATGTGGGCTCTATGTGGATGACTGTAGCGACATATAGAGAAGAATGGAAAATGATTGGGGAGGCCTATGTCCAAAGATGGACCGAAGGAGGCTAATGAGATAGATAAGTAAAAAAACATACCCCTTTTTGAAACGTTTATTTTGTAAATAATTTCGATGAAAACGCAATATGCGTTTAACTTCTGAGATAATTAAAGTCTTAAAGAATCCTATGAAATTTGCTAAATGAGTAAAGCCACAGGGATAAATAAATTAAATAACTTTTAAAATATTTGACCGATCGGGGGGAAATTTCGCACAAATTTAAAAGTCGGTGAATTCTTCGATGTTCAGATGTATTATTAACATTTTATTTTGTTAAAAAAAATTAATAAAATTTATAAATTAGTGCAAAAAAACTGATTTTTTCTCCGTAAAATATTTATCAATTTTAATTTAAAAACGGGAAAATAAAGATATTTTTGATATTTGTTACATTAAAATAAAATACAACATTTTCAATTACCTAACAACTCCAGAATAATTTCATTTGACGTAAAAAATCTTTTTCATCCCTCCTACAGAAACTTTTATTCTAGTAAAAAACCTTTTAGACCAAAATAGTACAAATCCAATAATTACATCTGAAATTTTACATCTTCTTGAAGTTTGCATAAACCAGGACTACTTGGAATTTAATGATCAAATATATACAAATAACAGTGCAGGACTTATAATGGGCAATCCTCTAAGCCCATTACTATCAGATATTTTTATGGACCATCTAGAGATAAAGATTTCAAAACATCCCGTATTCAAACAATTTCTATATTGGTGGAGATACGTAGACGACGTACTGGTATGTTTCACAGGAACTAACAGGACTCTCGATCAATTTTTATCGTATATTAATTCACTTCATAGTCATATTGAGTTTACAATAGAAACAGAACAAAATCAATCCATAAATTTTTTAGATATAAAAATTATCAGACTTAAAAACAAACATGACTTCTCCATATTTCATAAACCTACACATACTGACACGACTATACACAATTCATCATCCCATCCAACACAACATAAACTGGCAGCTTATCATAGTATGTTACATAG
The DNA here is from genome assembly GCA_918026665.1 of Diabrotica balteata. Classification (NCBI taxonomy): domain Eukaryota; kingdom Metazoa; phylum Arthropoda; class Insecta; order Coleoptera; family Chrysomelidae; genus Diabrotica; species Diabrotica balteata. Next base: position 36,571,826 of record OU898284.1, read on the forward strand.
ATTAACAGAAATTCCGATGTCAAAATACAACTTTGAGACAGAATTAAATATAATTAAGCAAAAAGCAGTAAACAACGGATACAACGAACAAACAATTAATAAAATGTTAAATCAAAAACTACACAAGAAAGCCCTGAAATTAGTATTTCCACCACCAGAGAAAAAACCCAGTACTTTCTGCTCGATTACATATACAGGCAAAATAACAACAAAAATAGCCAAACACATAAAAAAGAAAGGAATAACACCAGCTTTCCGAACAAATAACAACCTAGGCAAATATATTAAAAATAACAAGAGCCAAAATAAAAAACACTTAAATAGTGGTGTGTACAAACTTCAATGTGGCGACTGCCCAAAAACTTACATCGGTCAAACTGGTAGAAACTTCAATAAACGAATAGCAGAACATAAAAGGGCTTTCAATAATAGAAAAACAGATTCGACTTACGCACTTCACCTTTTAGATCATAATCATTCTTTTAATGACAAATCTAAAATACTTCACATTCAAAATAAAGGCCTTAAGCTATCTTTGTTAGAATCTATGGAAATCAACAAATTAAAAAACACAGATATAATTCGGAATGACCAACTTGAGACAAACAGTTCTCCCCTCCTCAACCTATTTCATTAGAGACTATAAATTGTAAACGCATGCCAAAAATAGATCACTTGACAAAGGCAATCAGTCGAAACAGCTGTAGTGATAATAGTTAAAATAAATTTTGTGGAAGTTTGAAAACAAAGTTTTCAGTGTTTTATTGTTACATTTATCAATTTTAATTTAAAAAATGGAAAAATAAAGATATTTTTGATATAAAAACATTATAAATATTGTTTATGTAAAATATAATGGAAAAAACTTATAGACAAAAAATAAAAGTATGACCATAAATTATTGTTAAAAAAAACGCAAGGTAAAAATAAGAGTACTTTTTCATCTATTCGTCATCTAATAACCCCAAACCTAAGCTTCAGATATCTGCGAAAAATTTTGCCGTGAAATCGATGATTTTTGCATAACCAGACTGGGCTACAACGTTCTTCAATTAGCAGACCCCTACGAGTTTGGGTGATTAATTGTCATTATTCAATTTCATTCCATATGCTATTGTTTCATGCGTCTGATATCTTGCAAATATTATTTTTTGTGCAAGTTTTGTCATCTCTTGTGGTATAATAAGAAAAAATTATTAAGATTATCAGATATAAAATATTCTATGGTTCTTTATGACTCCATGGTTCTTTACCCGCGCGTCATTAATACTTAACGAGATAAAATACATACTTTTTATCTAGTATCATTGTCTTCCACGCATAAAATTAAAAACAAACCAGCTACCGCCTGAAATACAGAAATCAGAAGTTGGAAAAGGGAAGTATTTTTGAAGTGTGTAAAAAATTTTAGACGAAATAATCTAGTGCAAAGAAAATGCTCACGATTTGCACATAAAATGTTTAAAACATTATACGAGGCAGGTAAGACTGATAATGCAATCAAGAAGATGGATAGACTATCAATAGACATCACGGGAATAAGCGAAATGAGATGGATGAACTCTGGGCAATGTGAAATTAATAATCCTCCCATATATTATTCAGGTAACTCCAACGGAAGACACGAAAATGGAGTAGGTATATCTTAAATCAAGAAACTGCCTGACATATCAAAAACTTTGTACCCGTAACGGAAAGAATGCTCCTTTCTCAACTTGATACCTACCCAATAACTAAACATTTTTTTTTGTGTGTTTTTGGCTTGGACAATTGTCATTCAGCCAGTCTCAATCAAGATAAGTTTATTAATGTAGTGTGTGTGTGTGTGTTTGTGTGTGTAGAGTAATTGTCTTGATACTTAGCAAAGTCGACGTCATTGTCTTTGCTAAGAGACGCTAATTGTATCCGAACGTCTGCGGTCCCTCCGGTGTGTACCGATCACACAAGGATAGAAATTATTTTCATTTATTTATTTTTTTTTTAATAAACGAAAATTTCCACCCAGGTGGGATTCGAACTCACGACCTTTAGGTTTAAAGGCAGGCGCTCTTACCACTGAGCCACAGAGGGGTTATCAATGTGCTTCTCATCTATAATTTACCTATAGGATTTACCTAAACATTATCCAGGTATATGCCCCTACAACTGACAAACCAGATGACATAAGTAAAGCATTCTATAATTAATTATCCAACAGCTTGAAACACCTCCCCAAAAATGGTCTAATCTTAATTATGGATAATTTAAATGCCAAGATTGGTAGGGGACAATCTGGAAAATTCATAGGACAGTTTGGGCTTGAAGAAAGAAATGAGCGAGGAGACCGATTGGGTGAATTTGTATCAGAAGAAGAGTTTGTAATTACTAACACTTACTTCAAACTCCCGTACAGAAGATTATACAAGCGGAAATCATCTCAAGATACTTTTGGCTCCATAGTCAGAAATCAAATAGATTATATTATGATTAATAAAAGATTCCATAACAACATTACATCAGTCAAGACATACCCAAGAGCCGATATCAAGTCAGACCATAACCCGCTGATTTTCAAAATGAGGGTCAGGCTAAAGAAGATTCGACGTAGTGTTAACCCAAAATACGACATAAGGCTACTCAAAGATCAACACCCAGAACAGAGTGTAAGACAGTACATCCATAACAATTTCAATACCATTACTCAAACGAATTTAATAGACCAGGAGCTTGAAACATTGCATAGAGTTAGACAAGACGCTATTTCCGCGTCTACGGCAGTTATTAGCGTCTCGAATATTTCTTTTGCGAATTATATGCAGTGCCTTTCTCTCGTACTCGTTTTGTTGGATTGTTTGTGATGGCTCCATCATCAACATTATCAAGTTTTACACCGGTATTGTTGCGTACAGCCAGTAAGTCTGTCTATTCACCAAGAGAGAAGACCATTGTCCTGAGTGTTCACGATGCTCTGGTTTCTCAGAATTCCCCAAACACAAACGAACACTTAAAGAGAGAGGGAAAAAGCCTATTGAAATTGACGAATTTGCTAAAAATGGTATTCGAAGGAAAATTCATGGATTTTTTTTCAAAAAAGACATACAATTTATTATTGAATAAAATTTTACAAGAAGTTAGAGACGATCCGGATTTGCCTCATATCGGACGAACTAAATTGGGGCAAGTTTTAAAAGAATTAAATTTCCGGTGGGAGAAATCAGACCTAAAATCACTTTTGATTGACCGGGAGGAGATAATATATCGGAGAAGAAATTATCTAAGATCCATACAAAAATTCCGGGCTGAAGGAAGGCCAATTTTCTACCGGGATAAAACGTGGGTAAACTCAGGTCATACTCTAGAAAAAATTTGGTCAGATAAAAATATATTAATAGTAATTATATAAAGTAAGTAATAGTAGTTGTCATCGTAAGGTCTTAAAGGGGAAAGGCGCAAAATTTCGCCTGTCAAAATGTTCAATATGTTTTAAATATATCCATTTTTTTCAAATCCTGAGAAAACTAAATAGCATTTTTGAAAAATTTAAAGGCAGAATGAAATATTTATTAGAATAAATAAAAAGTTTCTTTTGTATGCAATATTTTCAAATAAAAATTTTACTATATTTTCTCTTTTGTAAACATTGTAGAAGTTTTCAGGGACTTTCTGCCCTCAGTAATAATGTAATCTTTCATTCTGCGTTTAAATTTTTCAAAAATATTTATTAGTTTTCTCCGGATTCGAAAATAATGGATACATTTAAAACACATTGAAAATTTTGCCAGGCGACATTTGGCGCCTTTTTCCTTAATTAAATAAATGTATCTTTTACAAATGGCAAGAAACTTTTTATTTTTGAATAAAATAAAGAAGTTTTATTAAAACAAAAATATAATTTACATACGTATAATTTAAAAAATACATTTATTTAGTTCAAATAAATGTTTCAATCATATACTCAAGGACACTAGTCGGTCTGTAACCAAAATACCTTCGTAATCGGATTATAAGGTTAACTGCTGTATTGTATTCCTTTAGATACAAGGTGGGTTAGTCGCAAACATCTTAACAGTCAGTTTCAGGTTGGTTTTACTATTATATCGTATTACCTATCCTCTCTGTATTTAAGTTGTCTAATTCGGATTCAATTTTTAGTGAGCTATCGACAAATTGTGAACCGATTATAGATATGATGGAAGAGAGGCGAAAGGTCAACGAACAGGACAAGACATTATACAAAAGAATATGGACCAAAAGAATATGGAAAACGGATGAATCTTCTTCTAATCAACGACGGGTCCACTGCCTGCGACATGGCTATTACTGATAGTGATTACACGAACACTCCCACGTTTATCAAGTACCTGGAGCATTTTAAAAAATATATATACAACAGAGTTGGATAAGTCCAACAGAGTAGAACCCCGTTCTTCTGATTATAGATAATCATGTATCGCACACAAGTCTTCAAGCAGTAACATTTGCAAGATAATTTCATCCATTTATTAAGTCTGCCACCACATAGCAGCCATAAGACCCAGCCGCTCGATCGGGTATTTTTCAAACCATTAAAACCTTATTACACGAGCGTCATTGACAGTTGGACCAGTACCCATCTAGGACAGGTTTTCTCCATTTATTGTGTGGCTAGTCTCTTTTCCACAGCATTTGCAATAACTGCTACTGTATATATAGCAAGAGAGGGCTTTCGGTCTACAGGAATCTACCGACTAGATAAAAATATTTTCTCGGACGTAGATTTTATGCCAGCGGAAGTAACAGAGCAAGATTTAGGTACAGATTTACACGATGAAGTCATGTTTTTACCCAGTTTCAGCAAGAAGAACAAGAACTTGTTACTGATGCGATAGGGCTCCAGCCGTCATCAAAATCGGAAGACAGAATTTCTGTACCTGGTCCTTCAAATATTGAAAAAGAAACTGTTACTGACATGAAAGAGCCCCAGCCGTCGTCATAATCAGAACAGTCAGTAATTTCACCTTCAGACATTATTCCTTTCGTAAAAATTAATATAAAAAGGAAACTAACCAGGAAAAGTTTGAACATCGACACCTAATAAGGAGCGACTTTTAGAAGAACAAGAAGAAAAGAAGGAAGCAGAAAAAGAGAAGGAGAGGAAAGCATTTTCTCAAAGAGAAAAGACACAATCTCAAAGAGCTAAAGTCCGTGCTGCCAAAAGGAAAGTTTTCGACGGATCATCATCTGATGAATCAGTAGCACTCTCCTATCAAGAAAGTATTGATTCTTGTGACATTAATTTTTCCGATAACGATGGAGAGCAAGACATGATATGATGTACTAAATATTTTACCTGATGACTTCCTGACCTGATGTTTTTCCAAAAACCTAGTGAAGGTTGTTGGGAAAAAAAATCATGCAGATTATTTGTCTGTAAAATAAATAATGATGATTGTGAAGGCATATTTTTTAAGCGACTGCCCAGAACATTTCGTTTTCGTGAGACAACGCAAGAATCCTTTTTCGAACGGACGATATTGTTTTAAAGCTTTCAAAGCCAATAAAAACCAGCTCTTTCAGATTTTCAAATTCAGTAGGATTCTTTGACGACCTCGTCAAATACAGTTCTCTTTTAGATTAACATTTTGTATTTTACGTTGGGTTTTTTCAATAAAGATTGGTTTCTTTTAAACGCCTACCATCTCTTTTATTTGGTGTTTTATACATTTTAGTTTTCGGGCAAAAATACACTTGTGTACTACTGTCCCTACTATGTCCCTACTACTAGAAGAGATAGCAGAGACATGGAGATCATATTGCAGGGACCTATATAAAGATGATCAACGCCAAGAGCTTGTTAGCCAAATCTCTGACGAGGTGGAAGAAGAACCTGATATACTCGAAAATGAATTAAGACAGGCTATCAACAAGCTCAAATATAACAAAGCACCAGGTCCAGATATAATAACAGCAGAAATGCTTAAAGCCACAGAAGAAACCGGCGTAAAGTTACTTCATCTACTCTGTAACCAAATATGGCATTCCAAACAATGGCCTGAAGACTGGACAAAATCTACAATAACGACCATACATAAAAAAGGCAGCTTCCATAAATGCGACAATTATAGAACTATCTCTCTTATATCCCATGCCAGCAAGATAATGCTACATATAATCAATGAGAGACTGAAAACATTCCTTCAAAGAGAAATTCCATAAGAGCAAACTGGATTTACCAAAGGTAGAGGCATTCGAGAACACCTGTTGAATATAAGACAGATAATCGAGAAATCCAGGGAATTCAACATCCCACTATACATCTGTTTTATAGATTACCGTAAAGCGTTCGACAGGGTCAAGTGGAGACACTTATGGCAAATACTAAAAGAAGTAGGCGTACCACAACATCTAATTACGCTTATAACTGAACTATATGAAGACACTATTGGATCAGTTAAAGTACTTGACACACTTTCGAACGAGTTTCATCCAGAACGGGGTGTCAGACAAGGATGTAGACTATCACCACAATTATTCAACATATATGGAGAGTATATTATGCGAAGAGCACTTGAAGAATGGGAAAAGGGCATCTCAATAAATGGTCATAAACTAAACAACCTACGTTTCGCAGATGACACAGCCCTTCTTGCAAATAGTCAAGCAGAGCTGAAAAAAACTTATACAACTGATCGAAAACGAAAGTCAAATATTTGGTCTGCAATTAAACATATCAAAGACAAAGATCATGATAGTGGATAGACTACACAACAATCATCCACACATAACCACAATTGACTGGTTCGACGTTGTGAGCTCATACTTATATCTGGGATCATTAATCACAGACACAGGGTCATTACAAGAAGAGATTAAACGTAGATGTGATCTAGCAAAAGTTGCCACAGCAAAAATGACCAAAATATGGAAGGAATGTCAAATTTCAAGAGCGATAAACATGAGGTTGATCAACTGCTTAATATTCCCAATGCTGACCTACGGATGTGAGTCTTGGACTCTGAGACTATCGGAGAGAAAAAAGATAGACGCCACTAAAATGTTCTGTTGGAGACGAATGTTACGAATTCCTTGGACCGACCGTAGAACAAATAATTCAATTTTAAGAGAGCTAAAAGTTAGCCAACGACTCTCTAGTAAAGTCCATCTCCAACAATTAAAATATTTTGGGCATGTTATGAGAGCAAACACAGAAAACATGGAAAGACTCATAATACAAGGAAAGGTAGAAGGCCGAAGATCACGAGGAAGATCCCCAACAAGATGGATAGATCAAATTACAGGAATATGCCAAAGACCTATGCATGAATTAAAAGAAATGACCAGAGACAGAGATCTCTGGAGATGGACAATACACGACATCACGTCGACCACTACACTCCCCCTGGGGGGTCAGGATTGAAGAGAGAGACTACTGACCCATTTGTAGGGGCACGAGTATGCAAATAAAGATTTGATAAAAACGTTTTTTTTTTTCATTTATTAGTGAGCTTATAGGACTACTGTCGATACTTAAAATGGAAAAACAATATGTAAGCTCTTTCGTAATAACATTGGAAAAGTTCTAAACTGTTATAATTTCTGAAGACGACAGGAGATAACGAAACTGTGTGCAACTGTGCCCCCAACTACCCTATTTTAAATTTTAAAAGCTTCATCTGTTACTTTATCATTCCATGGATTCTTATAGATTTTCGTACCTATTACTAATAATGTCGTTTTCAGTTTCTCAAATAAGTCGTCCCAGGATTGGACCTCGAAAATACTGTCGGTACATAAATATTTTTAGTGTGCCATTACTTTAATCGAAATTTTTCCTTTTCGGTTTAATTTGACTCGTCGGATATTATTATTCTACATTAATAACAATAAAGGACAAGTGGCAAGGCTAACTAAGTTTCTTGATACACATCGTAATCAGTATTCCTGCTTTGTAATGTAAATTTTTGTTGAATTTTAAATCGTTTCTATCGATACCTACTACAACTTCACCTAAAACTGTACTTTGGATTATTTATTTTTTGACGTAAGTTATTAACATGTGCTCAAATAAATTCTTTTGAATTCTAAACATATTTTAAGTGCTAATCTTTAAATATTTGTCCTTTATTCGATGACTAGAAAGTTGTCTTTAATGCAGTTCCATTTGCAATTCTTTAACCATACTTTTTTATGGAAAGAAAGGGGTCGTTTGCCCAACTCATCTCTTTTTTCTGAGCTTGGTACCAGTAACAAAACTACTGCATCTTTCAGCTGGAGGAGTTTAACATTCTTTGAGTACTGTAATACCAAGATGATGGTGATGATGTCATGATAAACACCATAATGCCAAATTTGTAACACCTGTACACAAACCAAGTACCTTTAGCATACAAGCACTACTTCAACGATGCAGAGCAACATTGTCATCATCATCCAACCTGCATTTATCACGTCCACTGCTGAACATAGGCCTCCCTTAAACTCCTCCATTCTTTACGATTTTGTGCTCTTTGTTGCCAATTTTTGGTGATACGCCTGATGTCTTCAGCCCAACGTGTAGGGCCTTACCTACGGTTATACCGTTGTCTTCTGAGATTAGTTCTCGACGTTTCGCCAACACTAGGGGTTGGAATCTTCTCGTCAGTTTTAGCTTACAAGACAACGGCCTAACAGCCCGAGCAAACAGTTTAACAAATATCTTAACTTACTTTCTGCAATTAGACCAGTAGCTCATAGCGACACTATACTTTTTCCTGTCCCTCCAACTGTTCTAAAAAAAGATGTTAGTGATGACTACGAATGTGAAAGTATTCACAATGGGAACAATGTATGTGATGAGCCATACGAATCTGATGAAAATCGCTCATCTAAATTTTTTACTAAAGAAGAATTAAATAATTTAGTTAAAGATTTAAATCTCCCAAAGAATGCTGTAGAAGTTCTTGGATCCAGATTGAAATAAAAAATCTCCTTACGACAAGTAAATGTCACTTTCTCTTGGTATCGTCATCGTGAACGATACCTTACTGCTTACTTTCTAGACAGAGATGCAATGGTTTTCTCTCATAACATTCAATTACTGATGCAATCTTTTGGAATTTACTATAAACCTACTGAATGTAGACTTTATAGATTCATCACGAGCTAGTTTGAAAGCTGCCCTTTTACACAAGTAATGGAAGCAAATATGCTTCAATTCCAATAGCTCAGTCCACTCATTTAAAAGAAATGATTAACTTGTGGAGATTTCAAAATCACCGGTGTTCTCCTAAGTTTGCAAAGTGGATTTACTAAATTTCCTTGTTTTCTTTGTGAATGAGATAGTAGAAGAAATAGGCCCAATCATTATACAGTGAACTCCTGGAAAAAACAACACAGTTGATACCAGGTTCAAAGAATGTTATATGTTCAAAGTATGTTCAAAGAATGTTATGTCAATGTTATGTTCAAGAAATGTTATAAATAGTCCATTCTGCTTCCAACTCTACATACTAAACTGGGTGTAATGAAACAATTCGTGAAATCGTTGAATTAGAATAAACCATGTAACCAGTATTTGGGTAAGAAGTTTCCTAAGATAACTGAGAAAATAAAAACTGACATTTTTGTGGGTTCTTAAATTCGCCAACAATGATCTATACTCAAAAAATGCATGGATACTAAGTAACAATGCATGGAGGAGCTTCTAATCAGTTGTTAAGAGTTTTTTTAAGAACCAAAAATATCCTTCTTCTTCTTCCTCCTCATATGCAGGCTTTAAAGCCTGTTTCTTCTTCAATATTAGCCTCCTAAATTGTTTAAATTATAGCACCATCTTTTTCTTGGCCTGCAAATACTTCTTCATCCATTTGGTGACTAATCTCGTGCTATTTCTACTATCCTATATTATGCCATTCCACTAATGTGATCGTTCCACTGATGTTTTCGTTTTGTCACCTATCCATTTACGTCTTCTACATTGGATGCTCTCAAGAGATCCCGTTATTAAGCTCTGTTGTTATAATTTTCATAATACTCAGCCTTCGGCTTCGTGCTGTTACCAAGGAACGAGCTTTCGATTGTCATGAAATTATCTCGTCTGTTATCAATGTTCTAGGGATATTACTACTGATAATAGATATGATGGAGATATGAATTTAGGCAAATCGTTGACATAAATAATAAACAAAAGAGGTCCTAAGACCGAACCTTGTGGGACTCCATGTTTTACGGATAGAAAATCGGAGAGATGACCTTTAGACACTACAGCCTGGTATCTGCCACATAGATAAGAAGTTATATGCTTAAGATGGATAGCTCTGAGTCCATAGTAATTTAATTTGTGGAGTAAAATGTCGTGTGAAACGCAATCACAAGTCTTCGGCAAGTCGCAAAAGAGAAATTGCTATGCGTTCAAGCCTCTAAATCACCTCGCTCACACCAATAAATACCGCGTTCAATCAGATTGAGAATGAATACGGCCAAAAAGTTCTAAAATACCTTTCACTTCTCAGTCGTCATTCAATTTTTTTTAAATTACAGCACTTTAAACCCATCAACCTGTCCAAAACTTTGTTAAAACCCTAAAACTCAATGAAGTTGCATTGTGCAGATTTTCCGAAAAATACCGAAATATAATAACAATGTTTTAATAAAAAGCACTGTCCAAAACTAGGAAGTCAATGGAAAAGCTAAAGAAATTTACCGACATCGCACGAATCAATATCTAAGTCTCCTAAAGAGAATACTTCTAGAAAAGCTATTATAATTATAATCGACAAAAATGAATTGGAAAAGTAGCTATCAAGCACATATGTATCATACACACTTCCAATCACGAATCAATGAAAAATAATGATATGCAAGGTCAAAAGTTAAGTAATAAATTAATATGCAGACTTTATAATAGTTATATGAGGCCTCCGAACTTGTTAAATTTGTTTTTAATTAGAATGATATCTTCAACAGTGCTCGGAAGGATTATTATTAATTAAATAGACTATACAAAACGTTTTTTATTCGATTGTTGATAGTGTATTTTAAAAGCTACAAAGTGGTGTATATTACATGTTTTTCAAGCCGTTCGTTTTAAAAAAAGTTGCGCTGAAAGAGCTTGAAGATGGTGTTAAACGTATAGTATACAGAAATAAAAACCAAATCAAAATATTTAGAAAAAAAGGTGTTTTTGTATTGAAGCATTTTTTCTGTATCTTTTTTAGTTGTTGATTTTTTGAGAAATTCCGAAAACCGTGTCTTCAGTTTAAACTCGGATTTTTTCAAAAATAACCTTCTTCTTTACGTGTTCGCGACGAAGGTTGGCAATCATCACTGCTATTCTAACTTTTGATACTGCAGGCCGAAAGAGATCAGTTGAGCTGCATCCAAACAATTCTCTGAGGTTTCTCTCTGAGTGTTATCTGTAGTTGTATTATCTAAATATTGCAGTGAATACAGAACAACACCACTAATAAGTCACATTCTCAAATTATTTCTGAAAATAATACATGGTCGTATAAATAAAAAACTGGAAGAAGTAATAGATGATAGTCAGTTTGGGTTCTGAAACGCACTAGGAACCAGAGAAGCGTTATTTGCTTTTAATGTGTTAGCTCAAAGATGCATGGATCTGAATGCTGATGTGCATGTTTGTTACGTTGATTTTGAAAAAGTATTTGACAAAGTAAGACAGGAAAAATTAGTCCAAATTTTAAAGACAAAAAACATAGACCATAGGGCATGGACGTATAAATAAAGATGGACCGGTCTATTTACATCTTTACTTGAAGTCATGAGATATTCACAGTCATAGGCACAAATCCCTAATTTGACGTTGTCATATTATTTTTTTTCCGAGTCAATCTTCGAAATAATTTTCGATTTTTAGTATAATTTATTTTTAATCTATAAGTAAAAATGTATTATCTAGTTAGTATAAACTATTTTTAGATATACTCATTTCGCAACCAAGGAATTAAAAGAAAAAAATTAATTTTTTAATTTATTAAAAGAAAATATATTCTGATAATCTTAACTTTTGTAAAACTTGGCATCATTGGTAATATCAACCAATCCTAGCGATTTGACGAACAAGAACATGGCGTTGTATTGTTTACCTTCGAGTTGATAATTTTCTTATTTGTGACATTTTAGTGAATTTGTTAATATATTTTAAATTAGAAATGAAGAATAGTTGATAGTTAAGTGTAATAATGGTGCGTAACTGTGTTGTGTGCAAGAAAACTTCATATTTACATCCAGAACTGTCATTTCATTTGTAAGTATTCTAAACATTGAAATTATGTCCATAGGCGTAGTACAGAGATGTGATATTACATAATGCTTGACATGAAATGAAGTTTAATTTTGTAGTATTATAAATTCATTTATTTATTTTTTTCTAATCTACACTATAATTGCTATAAATATATTAATTTCAATAAAATATATGCAGGTTCCCAGTAAAGAATCAACTGCTGCTAGATATGTGGTTGTCTGTGTTTGGCTTAAACAATGAATACATATCCAAAACTGCTACGGTCTGCTCAGAACACAGAGCATGATCTAATTATACAACCAAGTGGACGGGTTAATTTGAGGAAAGGAACTGTTCCAATAAATATTTACCATAAATCACCAGAACCAAGGTAACTATAACGAATTTCTATGTAATTTACCATACAGAGTATAATAAATATAAAGCTAAATTGAGTTCGAGTACAATGAACATAGCCTTGGCATCCAATTATATGTTTGTGTATCACAGTGTTGCCACATTTTGTATAAAGTAAAGGAGTTTTTAAAATAGAAAGATACTTTGACGAAAGTATATATGTTTTAAAAAATTTATACAGAAGTAAAATGTTTTACATTTGTATTTAGGCATATACAAGTTTTTTTAAACGATGGTATACAACCATCTACTGAGATTTTCCATTAATTTTTATATAATGTTTTGTTAAGAGAAGCCACAATTTTTGAATTCATATTAAAAAGCATTCATAAAATAGTATTTTTTACTTTAAATATAGCTAAATATTTAGTGTATTCTTTTGTTTAACCTAATTTTTTTATTTTCATTTAACTTTACTTTATTCTGTAGTTTTTACATTTTCTAAACTATTAATTTTTACCTTAAGCATAATTTTAATGGTTTTTATTATATACGTATTTTTAAATGTAGAAATGCAAGATGTAATTTTATTTTATAATATTTATAGGTATAATTTTAATGCTTTTAATTATATATGTATTTTTCACGTTTTTGTTTAATTATATATGTATTTTTCAATTTTAAATTTTCATTTCATGTAATATAAATCTTACCCATAATTTTATATGTGAGAGTGTGAAATAATTGAGCATATGGCAACACTGACGTATATTAAGCTTACATTTAACATCAAACATATATGTTCATTGTACGAAAATTAAATTTAACCAAATATAATGCATACCCGTAGCATATTCCATAATATTGATAGCATGTCTTTTTTCTTTTTTTTTATTAATTCAATGTTTCAGTTCTACAAACGATATGGACAATAAAGCACCAGCTTCCAGTAGTATTGATAAGGATGCTTTTTATGGACCTTCAAAAAGGTGGGTTTGTATCGAATTTGTTTATTAAATTTACAAATAAAATCTAAATGTGGATTTTGATTACTTATTTCATTTTAATATTAAAATATTTATTGATATTGAAGAATGTAATATGGAGACAGACTTGGGCTTTAATGTAAAATCTAATTCTCCTAAACTATTAAAAAGGAGGTGAGTTTTGGCTAAATTTTGTATGAGATTATTTCTATCTTAAACCAACTTTAATATTTTTCTTAAATGTACATAAATTGAATATTCTAGATGTTTAAATGACAATGAAGACATCAAGGAAAATATAGATACAGAAAACGCATCTTCAAGCACCATTACAGCATCAGAAACTGAAATTGTAGAGTTGTTACTTGGTTTAGGTACAAGCTGTATTGTATATTTTACTATCTTTTATTTTGTGATATTGACGATTTTTGGATTTTAATAAATTGTTATTGTTGTTTTTTTTTTACTTTTTGTAAGCATTGTATAATTTTTAGTGACAATAAACCATATTTCTATTTTAGAACCCTACCCGTTCCATAAGGTTTAATGTGTTTTATATATTGTTGTATATGTGGTTTGTTGTTTATGTTTTGTTAAACAATGGTTTATGGTTTTATTACATTTATTAATATTTTCTTAAATACATATTCCTAAATTTTTATCTTTCTTCTGTCTACTGCTATGTCTAACGTGACATACTAATGTTGCCAACTAACAATTAAGCTGAAGTTATACACCATAATTCACTATATTTTTTCAACTTATCACTCACTGGATAAGAGAAGAACAGACTTAATACCCTGAACAGGTTAATCTTTGGGGAAGGATTTTTTAAACTTTTTATTGCTTGTGTGTTATTTTAGTTTAAATAAAATATTATATAAAGTATTTTACGATTTTATTTACACGATCTTTATTCTTTTGTGTAAATTAATTTTTATAAATTATTTCTATACACTGAAAATTAAAATTATTCACCGTTTGTTGTTTCTCACTTATTCAAAATATTTCATATGTTTCCGATACTAAAAGTAAAAGCAAACAAACCAATAGTCATTATTTATTCAAGTGAAAAAACTGTTTTAAATAACTTTAAAATATTGGAAGGTACGCCACTGACTTAAAAGGTAATGTCACAGTCTATCACCTCGTCTCTTTCCCTGCGCCTATAAACTTTTCGACTTCAAATTTAGGTGAACAAGTGCAGGACATGTCTAGTCCATCTTTATTTATACGTCCATGCCATAGGGACTTACGAATAATAACAAACCTCTACTGGAATCAAAGAGCACAAATCGTAATAGATAACGAACCCAGTCCAGACATTGAAATCAGGAGAGGAGTTAGGCAGGGATGTATTATATCTCCATTACTATTTAATGTATATAGTGAAGACATTTTTGAAGAAGCATTACTATCTCAAAGTGAAGGAATAATAATTAACGGAAGATCTATTAATAACATAAGATACGCAGATGACACCGTGATTATGGCAAACTCTGCTGAACAACTCCAATTACTGCTAAACAAAACAAACAGTTTCTGTGAAAAATATGGACTATAAATGAATATAAAAAAAGACCAAATACATGATAATAACAAAGAACACAAATATATCAACAAACATGCATTTGGGAAATGTACCGATAGAAAGGGTTGATAAATACAAATACCTAGGAACCTGGATTTCAGACAATAATGATCAAACAACCGAAATAAGAGCCAGGATAGAAATAGCAAGAAATGCGTTTGTAAAAATGAGAACAATTCTCTGCAATAAAGATGTTAGATTAGAACTGAGAGTAAGAGCACTGAGATGCTACGTGTTTTCGATACTGAAATATGGACTTGAAAGCTGGACATTGAAGCAAGAACACATAAATAAGTTACAGTCCTTTGAAATGTGGTGTTACAGGAGGATGCTTAGAATAGCATGGACACAGAAGAAAACTAACACGGAAGTATTGCGAGAAATGGGCAAAGAACGCGAAATAATAAACACAATAAAAATAAGAAAGTTAAAATATCTGAGACACGTAATGAGGGGACAGCGATTTGAACTGCTAAGGCTGATAATACAGGGAAAGATAAGAGGAGGGAGGAGTATAGGAAGAAGAAGAGTATCATGGTTGAAGAATGTAAGGGACTGGTTTAAATGCAGTTATAGAACTCTTCAGAGCAGCAGTAGATAGAGTAAATATAGTGATGATAATATCCAACCTGCAATTGGGAGACGGCAGTTAAAGTAGAAAAACTACTAATTAGTGAATTTTCTATTTATCGATGCTGTAATAATGTTATTCTTGGCCGTCATCCGAATAATTTGTAAAAGTAATGAGAATTTAATGAAAATATAATACAAGGTACCACTATACCTGAGTATAATTCAAAATTAAGTAACGTATTAGTTGATAATACATGTCACGTATATGATTGCCAAAAATAAACAGTATTAATACTATTAATTAGTTAATTGTATTACTGAGTATAGGTATTATTCTATACAGCAATAAATTATTATTCTGTTCTCAGAACGTTTGAAGTTTGCGAACAAAACTAAATACAAGTGAAAAAAGTTTATAATATTTAAATTAGTAGGAACACGATACAAAGGCTTCTCGCTGAACAGGACTTGCATGTAAGGATACCACCCACAGCACCAGCTATAAAGGTAAATCACCCTAGAAGTAGATTGAAATTTGCAAGAACTGGAATGTTGATGACTGGGAACAGGTATTGTTCACAGATGAACAAGGTATTGATTATATAGCTCAGATAGACGTGTAAGATTTATTCTATGGCCAAGAGAACGCTATGAATAGTGCACTATACGACCTATGACTTTATTGAATAGAGGAACTTTAACGGTTTGGTGAGAAATGTCTCTTATTGCTTTACGAAGAGATTCCTGAACAAGTGCAAGGTATATTACAGACATTTATATTTTATTTTTATTTGTATTTTAAAAACAACCTTTTTTAATTCGTATTTATTTTCTTACGACTTTTTTTAGAGCAGACTTGTTTACAAGTTCATTATCCTTAGCGATATACCGATAAAAAAATAATGGTTTTTGATAACACCCATAATTACTAATTAATAGCAAAACAATTATTGTTATTAAAAATAAATGCAATATCCGCTTTCAATGGTCTATAATCCACGCGAACTTGATAGTTATTATTAAGCTTTGGAAAAATATATGCTAAAACTTCTTAAAATAAGTCGGCTACAATGATGGAGAAAAAAAAATAAATTGATATAACCTCTAAATGTTGTTTTCGGCAATTGAAAATAACATTTTTAATTGTTAACAATATTAATTATTGGTAAGGGCTACTGTCTCCAAGCCGTAGGTACAAACTGGAAGTATGCATGTTTTATACAACTTTTTCTTTAAGTTTACAGGAATGGAGTTGTTTTTCAAGGTATATGCTAGCTTGCCGAAAGCGCCCCATGCCAGTTGTGTTCTTCTTTTAATTTCAGCATCTTGATTTGGTTTTCCTAGTTTGATGACATGTCCTAGATATACATAATGTTCAACATTTTCTATGGTATGATTTTGTATTGTTATATTTGTCTGGTCTCGGCTCAGTATTTTTGTTTTACTGTAGTTCATTTTTAAGCCTACCGCTCCTGAAACTGCATTTAATTGTTGTAACATATCATTTAGTACTTGAATATTATCGGCTATTAAAACTATGTCATCTGCGAATCTCAAGTGGTTTAAGTATGATCCGTCGACGTTGATACCCTTGTTGTTCCATTCTAGTTTCTTAAAAATGTATTCTAGAGCAAGTGTAAATAGTTTGGGAGAGATAGTGTCTCCTTGTTTACTTACTCCCTTACTTACTTACTTCCTTACTCCCCGTTATGGTCTTATGTGATTAGTTTTTGTGCTTTCGTCCAGCTTTATCTTCTTCTTCAAGTGCCATCTTCGTTCCGAAGGTTGGCGATCATCAGGGCTATACGTATTTTCGAAACTGCTGACCGAAACAATTCGTTGTTGCTACAGCTATACCATTCCCGTAGATTCTTTAGCCAGGAGTTTCGTCTACTTCCTATGGACCTTTTTCCTGCTATTTTCCCTTGCATAATTATGTAATGTGTCCCAAGTATTGCAGTTTTCGTTTTTTGATCGTAAATATGACTTCCTTTTCTTTATTCCTTCTTCTCAAGACCTCGACATTTGTGACTCTCTCGGTCCATGATATTTTCAGGATTCTGCGATACATCCACAGTTCAAATGCCTCTAATTTTTTGATATCAATCTTTTTCAACGTCCATGACTCCATTCCGTAGAACAGCACAGAAAGTACGTAACATCGCATCAGGCGAAGTTTCATTTCAAGGCTCAAATCTCTTCCGCAGGACACTCTCTTCATTTTAGTGAATATGGATCTGGCTTTTTCTATTCTTATTTTGATTTCTGCTGAGCTATCGTTGTCTTCATTTATAAAAGTGCCTTTGTATTTGCTAACTCGATCGATAATTTCATTGTGTAAATATAAATTTTGGTCATTTTGTGTTGATTTCGATATTACCATAAATTTAGTTTTCTTTATGTTCAAAGATAGTCCATATTCTTCGCTGCAGTCTGCTATCTTATTCACCAATATCTGTAGCTCTTCAAGTGTTTCGGCGATCAGAACGGTGTAGTCGGCAAATCTCAGATTGTTTAATCTAACACCATTTATTTTAATACCTACGGATTGCTCAGAGAGTGTTCTATTCATTACGTCTTCGGAATAGAGATTAAACAGGGTTGGTGACAGTATACACCCTTGTCTCACACCTCGCTTTATTTCAATTTCTTCAGTGGTATTATTCTCTGCTCTCACTACTGCTTTCTGATTGTAGTACATATTTGCTATTAGTCGAAGGTTTCGTTTATCTAAACTCTTTTCTGTCAGGAATCTCATTATTAATAGGAAAAAATTATTAGGAATCAAATCGACTTCATTCTAATAAAAAATCGATTTAGAAACTGCATCAAATCAGTTAAAACTTATCCAGGTGCTGACATTGGGTCCGATCACAATCCCATAGTAGCTGTAACCCAATTAAAATTAAAAAAGGTGATCAAAAAGAAGTCTCGCAAAAAGATTGATACAGCCCAACTACAAGACGAGAAAGTTAAGGAATCAGTTCAAAGACAACTGAACGAAAATTTAATTTGGGAAAATGTTGGTGAAAACGTCGATGAGGGCTTAAATAAAGTCGTAATGACAGTAAAAGAAATCTGTGTGAGAAATTTACAAGGCAGGTCAAAGCCAAAAAAGCAGGCTTGGATGACAGATGATATACTGGATTTGATGGAACAACGGCGACTAGCAAAAACCAACGAAACACTTTACAATAGCATACAAAAAGAAATTCTGTCATGGCTAGACAACATCTAGCCAAACAGTGTCATGACATTGAAGAACTCGAAAAAAGATACGACACGTTTAACATGTATAAAAAAGTAAAAGAAGCGGCTGGTATCTTCAATAAGAAACAAAATGCATTGCTACAGGATGAAAATGGTAAAGTAATATTCGAAGTAGAGGACAAACTTAAAGAATGGGAAAATTACGTCACGAACCTATTCGAAGACGATAGGAGTAGTTCACCTCCCGATATTACTAACTGCGACGGACCCCTAATAACACGCTGTGAGGTTACAAAGGCCATACAATCATCAAAAGATGGCAGAGCGACTGGTCCTGATGAAATTCCAACTGAAATATATAAGCTTATAAAGGATAGCAATGTTTTAGAGGCTATAACTTCGTTTTTCAATACCATTTATACCAGCGGACAACTACCTAATGGTTGGTCTAACTCACTGCTTATAGCTCTACCTAAGAAGACAACAGCAAAAACCTGTGCTGATTATAGAACCATCAGTTTGTTAAACCACTTATTGAAAATTTTTCTGAAGGTAATACATGGTCGTATCTACAATAAATGTGAAGAATACCTGAATGACACTCAGTTTGGTTTCCGTAACGGATTTGGAACGAGAGAGGCACTGTTTGGAATGAACGTACTTGCTCAAAGATGTCGTGATATATCTGTAGACATATACTGTTGTTTTATTGACTTTCAAAAGGCATTTGATCGTGTTAAGCACTCTATATTGATCGAAGCTCTAAAAGACATTGGCTTGGACGGCAGAGATGTTCGAATAATTGCAAATTTATATTGGAATCAAACAACATCAGTTTTAGTAGATGGTGTGGAATCACAAGCTCTCAATATTAAAAGAGGAGTACGGCAGGGATGCCTCTTGTCACCCCTGCTTTTTAACGTTTACTCCGAAAGAATTTTCAGAAAAGCACTTTCTGAAAAACAAGAAGGAATACTTGTGAACGGCGAAGTCATCAATAATTTGCGATATGCGGACGATACAGTACTCGTAGCTTCTAGTCAAGAAGATCTGCAAACACTACTTGATAGTGTCGTTGAGAGTTGTAGGGAGGCAGGTCTGGATCTTAACATAAGGAAAACCAAAATACTCGTAATAAGTAAACAACAGAATATAAAACCGTCTATATATGTAAATAATATCAAACTTGAGCAAGTTGATAAAATCGTCTACCTTGGACAGCAATTAAATTGTAATGCAGAAAATCACGGCGAAATTGGATCCAGAATAGAGCAGGCTAGAGCTGCTTTTAGAAGGATGTCCACGGTGTTATGTAACAGAGACCTAAAATTGGCATTAAGGATCCGCCTACTTCGCTGCTACGTGTTCTCGGTCTTACTTTATGCTGTCGAGTCCTGGACTGTGAATAAAATCGATCTAAATCGCTTTGAGGCTTTCGAAATGTGGTGCTATAGAAGAATTTTAAAAGTTTCCTGGGTGGAGAAGATTCGTAACTCCACAATACTAGAACGTCTCAGCAAGACTACTGAGATCATAAAAAGCATCAAGCAGAGAAAGCTGGAATATTTCGGACATGTAATGAGAGGTCCCAAATATAGATTGCTACAAAACATCATGCAAGGAAAAATAGCAGGCAAACGCAGTCCAGGACGAAGAAGAACCTCATGGTTGAAGAACTTGCGAGACTGATATGGTGTAGATACAAGCATGCTATTTAGGGTGGCAGTGAATAAAATTAAAATAGCTATGATGGTAACCAACGTTCTGAAAGGACATGGTACATGAAGAAGAAGAATCTCATTAGGTGATCATGCCGCACTTTATCAAAGGCCTTGTTGTAATCTATGAAACACATGAATACATCTTGATTTATGTCAAGACATCTTTGAGACATAACGTTCAGTGCAAACAACGCCTCTCTTGTTCCGAGTCCATTTCGGAATCCAACTGGGTATTATTGATGTCCATTTCCAGTTTTCTGTGTACTCTAGAGTGTATAATTTTCAGGAATATTTTCAGTACATGGCTCATCAGACTGATTGTACGGTAATCACTACATTGTTTGGCATTTATCTTTTTTGCTATAATAACAAAGGTGGATAAAAGCCATTCTTGTGGTATTTTTCCTGATGTATAAATGCTATTGAAAAGTTCAACTAAAATGTGAATCGAGTCTTTTTCTATTAGTTTAAGGATTTCCGTTGGTATTTCATCTGGACCTGGAGCTTTACCATTTTTCATTCTTTTTAGTGCGTACATTACATCCTCTTCCGTTATTTCTGGACCTTCGTCTCGTTGTATGTTACTTACCTCAGATTGTTGTCTATCATCTGCAAAGAGTTCTTCAATGTAGTTTTTCCATGTCTTCAACTGTTCTTCTAGTTCTGTTATTATGTTTCCGTTGACATTATACAGGGTATTTGGCTGCTTACGTTATTGTGTACCTGCAAGTTCTTTCACTTTTTTATGTACATTAAAAATATCATGTTTTGCCTGCAATTGCTCTATTTCTTCACATTTTCTTTTATAAAAATCTTCTTTTGCTATTCTGATTTCTATTTTGATTTCTTTCTGTATTTGTTTATACCTTTGTTCGTTTTTTCCTTTCATTATCATCCGATTGTCCATGAGAAGAAGGATCTTACCAGTCATCCACCTTTTCTTTATTTTTGGTTTTTCTTTAGTCAGAATTTTCTTCGCAGGACCTGTTACCGCCATTTTTACGTTTTGCCATTTTTTAGCTATGTTGTTCGTTGGCTAAGATGTTTCTTTTCATGAAGTATTTTCAAATTATTATTAATACATTTTTGCAGTTTCTCCTTCACCCCCAGGTTACATAAATGACTGACGTCTATCTAATTTGCTCTTCTTTTCTGCTCCAATCTTTTTAGTTTAATACTCATTTGCGCTATTAGAGGGTTATGGTCTGAAAAGACATCTGCGCCTGGGTAAGCTTTAACGGATTTTAAGGAGTTTCTGTATCGTTCGTTTATCAGTAAAAAATCAGCTTTATCTGCATGGTGGCATTTTCATATATGTTTTTAATTATGTTAGTGTATCTTGAATCTATACGTGCATTTTCTAGAGATTCAAGCACTGCCCATAATTCGATGGAATCGAATGCTTTATGGAAATCGACGAACGCCATATGAATTGGAACATTATATTCAGTGCATTTTTCTATTAATGTTTTTACGGTGTGCCATGGTACTAAAATGTTTTCTGAATCCTGCTCGATATGTTGATAGAAATCGAGCTTATATGTTAGGCGGTTGGTTATGATTTTAGTTAGTGATTTATACAGATGTGATATCAAGGATATTGGTCGGGAATTCTCGATGTTTGCTTTGTGTCCTTTCTTGAATAGTAGAACGACTTCGGAGTTGTACCATTCTTGAGGAATCTTTCCTTCATCAATTACTTTATTAAATAAAATATTTAATACCTGTTCCATTTTTCTTTTCATCCATTCAAATTTCAACATTTCAACTGTAATTTTATCCTCTCCCGGACATTTATTCATTTTTAATTGATTTAGGGCCATTCTTATTTCATGGTCGGTTATGTCCAGTATTTCTTCTGAGCCGGTGTTAATTATTGTTCGATCAGTACGTCGTTGTTGTGGTTTTGTATTTACCGAGTATAATTTAGTGTAGAATTTTTTAATGGCCTTTCTGTCTCGGACGGTAACGTTTTGCTCATTTTTTATTTCTATGATTTTTGTTATGCCGCTTGAGTTTTTTGCTTTCAGTACTTTCATATTGCAGTTATCTTGTATTATACCTTTTATTAGATTGTTAGTATAGTTTCTATGATCGTTCCTAATTTCTTTCTTCACGTTTTTGTTTAAACTTTTGAAGCTGTCCGAAGTTCGACCTGTTCTGTTTTGTCTTTCTTGGAATAATTTAATTGTATTAGGTTGAGGTTTAGATGTTTTGGCTGTTTTCGTGTTTGAGCATATTTTCTTAACCGATGTTGTTACAGTTACTTTTATTTTACTGGCTAGTCCGTTTATATCCATTTGTTTCAGTGTCTCTATTGATTTTAGTCTTGTGCTTAGCTCTTTTTGGTATTCCGTTTGTTTTTGAAACAGGACATCGGTGGTTGGGTATCGTTCTCGTTTAATAAGTTTGTTTCGTTCTACTCTCGTCTGTATTATAATATTCGCTCTAACAAATCTATAGTCACTCCCGGTATAGAATTTGTTTAGTACTGTCACGTCGGTGCATATGGATATTGGAGAGTATGTAGTCTATTTCGTTCTTAGTTTTCTTGTCTGGGCTGATACATGTCCATTTACGTTGTTTAGATTTTTTAAAGAAAGTGTTGAGACAAAATAAATTTTCGTTGTTTAAGTAGTTGTACAATATCTCACCCCTTTCGTTCCTGTTGTCCAGCCCAAAGAGACCGATATATTGTGTGTCGCCCTTTTATTTTGTTCCAATTTTTGCATTAAAATCTCCTGTGATTATTACGAAGTGTGATTTTTCTTGGTTCCTTGCTATTGTCAGATCCGCGTAAAATGATTCAGGTTCCTCGTCTGTTGAGTTTCCTGTCGGTACATATCCATGTATTATCTGTAAGCTGTATCTATTGTTCAAAGCGATGACAAGATATATGACTCTGGTTGATACTGCACAGGACTTCGTTACTTTATAGGGAGCTCGTTTGTTTATCAGGAACGCTACACCGCCTATGCGATAATTTTCTACGGAGTTTTTCTGGTATAGCTGGTGACCAGATCTTGAGATAGTAAATGCTTCTCCTGGTAAGAGGGTTTCGCACAGTTCAATTATATCGCATTTGATATTTGAGAGCTCTTGTTCTAGTTCGTCAAGGTGTTCTTGGGTCCTCATAGTTCTTATATTGTAAGTGGCTATACGAGGAAATGATGGGTAGTTTTTCTTATTAGATTCAGTCGAATATTTGCCTCCCCCAGAATCCAAGAGGATAACTGATTGCTCAGTACGAGATTCTGAGTGTATAACTCTACTCACTTGGGGTAATTTCGTATTGATACTCGACATCTTCAACTTTAGCATATTTAAAACGCCACGCTTACCGAGTGGGTTGGCGAGTGATTCGATACAATCCCTAAAATCAGGGCATTGTCACTTCCGCCATCCACGCCGTACCGAAGGTATTCTTCTCCGCCGTATCTGCCGTTGTGCCGTGACCCTGGATAAGGGACCCTAAGCAGGTACTAGTTTCCCGGATCAGGAATTCCCTGAAATCTGCGGAGGGCTGGGATTGATTCATTTTCCCTGATAGGACTATCCAGATGAGTTCCTACCCGCTACATGTTTAGGCATATACAGCTAGGAATAGTCCTCCAACAACGGTAGACAAATGATATAAAGAGCGTTACAACAAACTAGATTTACACAGAAAAGATCTAGAGCAATGGAAACAACTGATAGAAGCTTATGTTCAGTAGTGGACCCTAAAGGCTGTACAATAATGATGATTCAGAGCTGGTTATGAAAAATACAAAAATCTTTCCTAATATTCAAAAGACTTTCAAAACCCAAAATGAAATAAGTGTTTCTACTCTTACAATATTAAGTAAAACAACCAAATTTGTACAATTAACAGTTTTTTGTGTCTACATCTCATTTACACATAAAATATAGAGGTATTGCTAAAATTAATGTTTTTTTCATATATTTAAATTGAAGATATGGAGTTGGTGGGCTTCGTGATGTGGGCAGAACACATTCTATAACAGTAGTTTTAGAATTATTATGTTACATACAGGGTGGTTAATAAAAAATATTATAAAGGAGTGAATATATTTATGAACAACTATTAAGTAACAGGTAATTGAAATTGAGTTTCCAATTATATTTTTATGTACTGAAGAAAAATTATTCTTATTGCACTGCACCCTAATTCAACACATATTACGCAGCCCATGGATGTAGCAGTTTTTAGACTCATAAAAAATTGCTAGAGAAATGAAGTAAACAATTGGGGAATACAAAACAATGGTTCAAAAATGAAGAAGGAGAATTTTGGACCAGTTCTAGCAAAAGCCATAGAGAATTCCATTACTCCAAAAATTATATTGAATGGTTTTCAGGCTGCTGGTTTGTGTCCATTCAACGCAGATGCAATCAACTACCAAAAATATTTCAAGTCAAATAATACAGAAATTCACACTAATCTATTCCCTGTAGAAGAAACTCAACAAGAAAAACAACTCAACACATTTATTGTTACCAAATTAAATGATCCTGAAATCTCAACTACAGAAGAAGGCTGTTCAGATAACAAGGAGAACATCATGGATAAACGCAATACAAATAAAGATCCACAACCATATTTTGATACAGATAATAATCTACCAGGTGGCGATGTTGTAGTTGTTGAACTTGATTTTAATGTTAATGATACAACTACTTTAGAAAACATACAACAGAGTCTCCTTCAAAAATCGCCTGAAAAATATATACCAATTGATGGAAAAATTCCTACTCCATGTAAGAAGGCATTGTTTTGGCCAGACAAACCATGTTGTAAAGAAACGAAAAAAAGAGTTGGTGAAAAGTTGCCTTCTGTTGCAACTTCCACTCAGTGGACACAATACCATTTCAAAAAAAGCATGGAAAAAGAATGCAAATAAAATGAAAAGCAAGAGCGAAACGAAAACGAGACGAAAAGAAGATTCTGCAAAAAAAAAAACAAAACGAAATTCAGATTTTGGAACATCTCTATCTGATGAGCAATTAAATCTGGAATCTGATAGTGGTGATGACATTCCAGCTATTGTTCCAACATTCAACAAATCTCATTTAAAAGAAAGTGACCATGTTATTGTTATTTATGAAGATCAACACTATCAGGGAAAAGTAAAAGAAGTAGAAGAAAATGAGGCATTTGTTAGTGTTATGGTAAACAGCAACTTTAATTCATGGAGATGGCCAAATAAAGAGGATGCAATATGGTATGATCATACTGATATTGTAAATAAGAGTTTCAGAAATAATAAAAGTTTTCCTGTTTTAATTAGATATTTGAATAAATAAGTTTTTTATTTAAATACCTTTTTTGATATGTCAGGTATTGGGTATTTTTTTGGATTCTGCAAAATTTGCAATGCCAGGTATTGGGGACAAAACATGTAGGTACCTATTTAAAAATAATTTTTTTTTGGCAACTTTTATTTAAATCAACTTTCCTTTCACATGTACAATTAGTAATAAACTTAATCATACATTTTGCTTAAAAGAACAAAAAAATCTGACTAAGATTCGTTTCAATATTAGAAAATGTATCTTTCTGGCCTGTGTCTGTTCTGAGTGTCAGGTACTGGTGCCTCTACCTTACTATGATACATACATATCCATGGTTTTGACTTTTTTTGGAAAACATGGCACTAATTCAAAAAGCTTATAGAATCAACAATAACATAAAACAAGTCTTAAAAGATGAAATTTTACATCCAAATACTTCTAAACATCAGTCAGAATCCTGATAAAGTCTGAAATTCACGAATAAACTGCTATGTTCTTATCTAAATACTGTAAAGAGTGTTATTGACCTACTTTATAGGTTTTTCGTAGAGATCAAAAATGATATAATAACAAATTAAGAGTCTAATACCTACTTCAAACTACTATATACTTCCCAATAAAATATTAACTATTGTAGAGAACTTTAATTAACAAAGAATTTTTCTTTTCTAAAGATATTCAAAAAAGAAATTTCTAAATGATGCCAATATATTTATGAATAGCAATAGCTCCTAGGACTGTTTCTAAAACTTCTAAGTCATTCAAATATGATGATAAATATGAACAATTAAAATAAAATGGACTTTAATAAGTTAATAGCTTACTTTCATACTATGGTCACATGCCATAAGTATCAAATATGCAAGTATTATACACTTATATAGAGGACCAGCTAGTAAATACACAAAAATAATAACTTTTAACACACTTCACATGATAGCAGATATTAAAGAGAACTTGTCATTTGGAAAGACCTACTCAAGCCTAATTAACAGATAGTAAATGAACAACAAATTATCCTATTAGAGTAGTGATATGTTATGTTCATTCAACTTTCACTAATGTTTTTATAGATAGATGTTTGCACTTACCTCAAATCTCTGGGAGCAGTCATAACAGCTACATACCACCATCTCCAATGCCCAGCTGCGATGTAAGCTACTGCAGCAACAATAACTAACTGCACTAGGAAAATCCATCCAAGAAAATACCCAACAACGGCTCCTAGACCAACCAGAGCTCCAACAATTGCAGACATTATAATCAAATACTTGAACACTACTCGTATAGGTCTTGTTGTCGAAAAAGTACCTCTTGGATGAATGATTCTATGTTTATCCAAATTGCTTGGTTCGGCCGACTTCCCGCACTCTACGTCGTCGGTTAGATTATCTTTGATGTGTACCTGAAAGTGAGGTTTCAAATTCAAAGCGACTTCCTTGACACGGATTTAGGTTAAAGGTAAACGTCTGTTTTGGTGTCTGCAAAGAGGATTGCATAACTAGTAGAAAGTATGTGTAAAAATTCAAAAAATAATATAATATTATTATAATATTGCTTTCAACAAAAAATAATTAATAGCATAGATAAGCAAATATTTAGCAAAGCAAAGTTAATGACAAAATATAATTGATTTATAATTTTTTCTTAAGTAAAGAGCCGGACTAATAGAATACGAAAAGAAACAACAAACAAGTAATTTGCACAAGAGAGACAAGACTATTAAAGAAACTGAAAGCATTTACTATGTAGTATAATAAATAGTATAATAAATTTTACCATGTAGTAGCAACAAAATATATTGATACGAATTTTCACAGGTACAATAACAGCAAACAATATTAAATAGTGATAGAAAACGCGATAATAAAGTTGTTAATGTTACAAATGCATGCACGAAAAGTTCGAGCCAACAAAGGTCAAAGAATAATAATGCACTAATTAAATGCATTTGGAGTTTCTAGATAATATTGCATTGAAAATTAATATAAAGACTAGAACATAATACGAGAGTACAACTAAGCTTGAAGTTGCATATGAAACCAAGAGGGATATCAATATAGGTCTTTGAGGCTATTAAAAATGACGAAAACAATGGGTTATTATATTATAAACATTTATAGCATTAGGATTTATCGTAGAATTATAAATATTTACAGGCTAAGAGTACTTAGAATTTTGTTTCAGACTTTGAGGACGATTTTCGGATTGGAAATTGAAACTATATTTTGCATTGGAAAGTAAATGTTAAATGTAATTCTAATTATTATAATCAATTGTGGTTTAATCCCATATTAAATAATATCTTGTTTAAACATACCACAAGACAACAGTTTTTAGAGGAAAATAATGTTATCCAAAATAACAATAACATTTTATTGAATAGAAGAGAGCAACCAATTAAGTCAGCCATTTAACGCATACATTTAACGGTAGACGATCGAAGATATAATTTGCCGATTATAAAAGGCGGAAGAACAATTATCATTTACAAGATTAAGAAAGATTACTAAATAAAGTGAATACACAATAATGCTTTAAATTTCACTTCCTTGCCAAGAATTGGGGTTAAAAGAAAATGTCTAACAGTAGAGATTTGTTGAGGCGGTTGCATAATCAGTAGTAAGTTTATATACATAAATATTCAAAACCCACATTTTGTTGAATCTCCGTCCGATAATAACTTTGTATGGATAATTGTAAATAAACAAACATATTGTTCCACGACACTTATACAGGTATGACTAAAAAGGATATTACAACCAAACGTTTTTCAAAAGTTGAAGAAATTATTATTAACACGTAAAGTGCCGCAATGGAAATCATATTAAACTTTCCATATTGGCCGGCTACGTTTTTTAATTTATTTGAAACTTTTTTATTATTTTAAACACACGAATAACTTATTTTATTTATAAACTAATATTTTTTAAACAAAAAAATTTTTTGTCTGACAGCATTTGTCCCCCATGGCGATAACACATGTTTTTTTGTTCAAAACGGCCGTCGGGGATATGCGTGTCCTACACTTGAAGCATGAGTGTTTGACGCGTTTTCGTGTTTAGACTGATAATATCGTGGAAACTGCAGTCCGGCGAGGTTATAAAATACGTACGTGATATTTTATGAATATTTTCGTGTAAGTTGTGAATTTATTAGTTTCGAGTTTAGTTTGTGAATTATGGGTGAATATGAATGTGAACATAAAAGATTGCGGAAATTGTGGGATAAAGTTCTTTCTATAGATGAACACAATATTTCGTCGGATATAAGCGACTACGATTCCTAAGTTAGCGAAAGTTCTGATTCTGATTATCCCGTGACGCAAAAAAAAGAACAAGATTGCCTAGTTTTGACTAAACATATCAGCGGGTAACACAAGTTATAAAATTTGACCAACAAGTAAACGTTTCTCAGTAATAGCACAACATATGGACTATATTGATGATGAATCTGAACCCTCGCCAATAATAAATGTTGAATGGGGCCAGGTAACAGGAAATTGTTCGAAAAATATTCCTGTTACTATAAATGATTCAGGATTCAAGGCAACTGTTTACGAACAATATGAACAGACTCCATATTTTTTTTTACAAAATGATGATAACAGATGAAATTATTCAATTATTTGTTCGGGACACAAATATCTATGCACATCAACAAAAAGCTAAAAATACCTTTAAACACTCCCTAGTTCAAACTTGGAAAGACACCAAGGAGAATAAAATGTAAGCATTTCTAGGATGCCCTATGTGTATAAGATTAGTTCAGCTCCCTTCCCT
This sequence comes from Diabrotica balteata, assembly GCA_918026665.1. Taxonomy (NCBI): domain Eukaryota; kingdom Metazoa; phylum Arthropoda; class Insecta; order Coleoptera; family Chrysomelidae; genus Diabrotica; species Diabrotica balteata. The sequence goes on from OU898284.1 coordinate 36,601,528, forward strand.
TTATGCCTACTGGCCAAAAAAAAAGTTTGTATGAAAAGTCACTAAAACGTGTTTTGTCTAGAAACCGCTTTCAAGTTTTGTTAAAAATGTGGCATTTTACGAACAACGAACAAACTAATATGGACGACAGGCTAAAATCGGTCCCTTACTATCAAAGTTACAGGAAACTTTTCAAGCTTCCATAGTACCTGCCGAATATATTGTTATAGATGAAACACGTGTTTGTGGAGCTTCTTGGGGTGTGTGAAGAGGTATCCTGAACAGCTGAAAACATAAAGCCTTTATAACTTATAACCATAAACAATATGTAACTATTTACCTTTACAAATTTTCGGTGGTCGTGGTAATGAATCCTCTTCAGATTCAGTGTCACTATAAATGAACCGGCGTGGTTTGATTCTCTGTCTTTTCTTCTCTGAATTTACCTCATCGACTTCTGACTGTAGATCTGATGTAACTTCAGCTACTTTTGCTTTGACCTGAGCTTTTTCAAAGCTATCTTCAGAATATTTTATAAAAATTAGCAGATCCCAACAGATAAATTAATTTGAAACAAGGTTTTTATTTTTTTTTTCAAAATAATTATACTTGTATACATACCATAGTATCTAAAAATACGTTTCACCGTAAATAACTGCCAATCTTCTGTGCAACTATCCCCTTTCTTTACTGCTTTATCGTAAAGCGCTTGAGTTTTATAAGGAGGCAAATATACTTCCTTTTTTCTTGGAGTGAGCCAGTTCTGGTGCACCACAGCAACAGAGCACAGCTCCCTCTTTCTCATCAAACTCTATTAATACGAAAGACATAAACTATGTACATATATAAGCTAAAATAAAACGAGGGAAAATTTCGTTTCACGTTTTGACTTTTGAGAAAAGCTGATTTTAGAGGTTATAATCAGAGACAAGTCATCTGTTGTCTCTGTTATAATCATTCTTCTTCGTTAGGACTAGGAGAAAAAGCTTGGAAGTACGTCATCACCGCGCGCGATTTGAAAATTAGACTCAACAAAGGCTCAACATAAATTATATTAGGTCCTGTCATATTTTTAAATAAAAAAAATAGCTTCTAAGTAGTAGTAGGATTGAAATAGGTAGGCTAAATGTTTTTAAAAGCGAGATCAAAAACTTTTTGTTAATATTGGTATTATTTACGTTACTTTTACGTGAAATACACCTAATTTTTCGACGTCCATAAAACACAGTGAGGAAAATTCAAGCAATACGTATCTAACCAACACGTAGCTTTGCAATGTAACCGACATTCACAACTATTATAAAAAACATGTACTATATTTTGCATTAAGATTTTATATTTATTCTAATGTCAAACATGTATAAAAGAAGCAGTAATATATAGGTGAATGATTTGGCACTGAAATACGTTTTTTTTTCGTCTTAAATCACCGAGTTACGTATTCGTTGAAATTCGCCGTAAATTTAACGTAATCATCACGTAACTGGGCTCAAGTCTGTTTGCTGGGACTTGTTCCTTTCAAAGGAAAGCTAAAGTTTAAGCAATATATCTCGAATAAACGATTTAAATTTGGAATTAAACTTTTTAAACTGTGTTTGGAGGGGGGTTATTTATATGACCTAAAGGTGTACTGTGAAAGAGACAAAGAGGTTTCAGAAGAGTATTCTGTTCCATCTCAGGTTGTTCTGACTTAACCATAGATTTGCTAAACAGGGGAAGAACCATTGTAGTGGACAATTATTACACATCAGTAGAATTGACACATAAATCGCTAGATAATAATACCCATATAATTTGAACTCTTCGTAGCAACAGAAAATTAAACCCAAAAACTGTTTTGCAAGCCAAATTAAAACGTGGAGAAGATATTGCAGAAGAAAGCAATACGTTTGCACTAAAGTCTGGCATTTTTGTAGAAAAATACAAGGACAAGAGGGATGTCCTAATGTTAAATACAAAATTTTTACCGGAAATGGTGGTGGTCAACAGACGTTCAGGTAAATTATTGAAGCCTAAAAGTGTGCTGGAATACAACAAACATAAGGCCTATATTGATTTATCAGGTAACTTTATTATTTAAAAACATTTTTTTTTGATACTGTAAAATTGTTTTTACAGTATCAAAATATATGTAATGTAAACATAGCAAGTGAGTGAAGAATAGAAAAAATAAGGGCTAAGTAGCATAGAAAATATAATAACTATACGAGATAATTATTATATATTCCAAATTTAATAAGGGAGAATTAATACAGAAAGTATACATTTAGGTTACACAAAGAAATTGACCTAGTTAGTGCATTGTTTGTTAATTGTTTAAAAGTAGAAAAAGCACGTCAAACAGAAACTATTGTTATGAAAAATAACAATACTCGTGACCCAATAACGCCTAAGACTACAAACTCAGCGAAAACACGACCTTGGTACTAGAACCGGCGTTGAAAGTACGAGCACAATAAAACAAGAAAAAACGACGGCAGCCAGGCAGTCAGTAATGGGCAGTTAGTAATAGCGAGGCAATTAGTAATAGCGGGGCACCGTGACTGACCGCTCAGCCAGTATTGCCGGCATCGGGTCGGACGCGATAGCATCCCGTACGCGGAGGCAGTCGGTATGTCTCCGGGGAGTGCTTAATACCCGGCATAGTATCTCGTGTAGTCCGGTTTATTGGAGGTAACTCGTAAGTTCGTAACACCAGAGGAGTCCCTTCACTGACGAGCTCCAGAGGACCGAAAACGTGTCGTGGTTGAAAGTCTAAATACACATCATCATCATTAGCCATTTTGCGTCCACTGCTGAACATAGGCCTCCGTAAATAATTCCATTGCATCCGATCTTGAGCAACTTGAATCCAGTTAGACTGGATGCGCTTTAAATCGTCCGACCACCTTGTTGGAGGACGTCCTCGACTACGATAAGCATCGTGTCTAGGCCTCCACTCTAAAATTTTCTTAGTCCATCTTCCATCTCTGACCCTAGCAACATGTCCTGCCCAGTTCCTTTTCAGGGTTGTAATTCTTTCAACTGCGTCCGTCACACCAGTTTTTCTCCTTACTATCTGACTCGAAACTCTGTCCCTGAGTGATACGCCCAACATTGACCTCTCCATCGCTCTCTGTGCCACTTGTATCTTATTAATTACTTTTCTGGTAAGTGTCAATGTTTCTGCTCCATATGTCAGAACTGGAAGTACACACTGATCAAAAACTTTTCTCTTCAAGCACATGGGAATAGCTGATTTAAAGACTTCCCTCAGTTTTCCGTAAGCTGCCCATGCCAGTCCTATTCTCCTTTTTAACTCTGTTGTTTGATTGTCTCTTCCCAATTTAATCTCGTGGCCCAGATACTTATATGAATACACTTGTTCAATTTGCGTGCCATTAGTGGAAATGTTTTTTGCCAGTACCAGGTTGGTCATGTATTGTGTTTTGGAAAAATTAATTTTAAGGCCAACTCGTGCACAAGAGCTCTGAAGGTCTTGAAGAAGTTGGCATGCATGATCTACCTGATCTGCAATAAGGACTATGTCGTCTGCATACACACTAAATACACATAAGGTAACAGATTTCTATATACTAACCTGAGTAATTATAATAGTACAACTGTCAACTCTTCACTATCTTGCTTCTCGTCTCCCGACGCGCCGAATGACTTATTAACGATTGTATCGATTGTATTTGTAACTTCAGCGTAAATTCAATATATTGTAGATTCTAAATTGGTTTTTAATGTTCCTTTCGTCCGACTCAGATAGAGACTAGGAGAGTACAAGATTCTGCTTATGCATATCTCCGGCTTCAAAAGTAAGCCCATAACCTCTGCTCTTTACAGGACCTGAGACCTAGGAGTCCTTACCCCTATCCCGAAAATCCCTTATCTTCTCGTAAATCCACGAAGACGAACCAGTCAGTTCGGACCAGTGGGGCCAGTAAGCCCTTGCAGCCGCTCACAGGGTTAGCATCCCTTGAGGATCTATAAAGTATATATATAAGTGTTGACAGTGGGAGCGCCCCCTTGTATTACATATACAAATCAAAATAGAATGCGAAAACATGAAGTTACTTCCAGTTTACTCCACTTAGCTCTTCTAGTCAAATCCGACTCTCACCTTCACGATGGGGTCCCATGCTAAACCGAGAAACCCAACTGGAGATCCGGTATCCAACCGGGTGGGAAAGTTGGGTCGGAAACTGACAAGACAAGGTTGGGCTTAGGGTTAACACTCCGACATCGTAAAAACAGCATGTTACGAGAATTTAAGGTAATTAATCAGAGCTAAATTCTTTAAACAATCAATAATAAATGCCCACGCACCAACTGGATGAAGAAAAAGAACAATTTTATGCACAACTGGAAAATATCATACAACACCGTCCTAGAAATGACTTAAAGGTCTTAATAGGATATTTTAATGCAAAGATAGGTAAGGGAGAGGAAATACATGCGAACCATTGGAATTCAAAGTTTACATGAAGAGTCAAACAACAACGGAACTCGACTAATATACTTAGCCTGCTCAATAAACATGGTGATTGCCAGCACATGCTTCAGGCACAAAGATACATATATATATAAGGGAACATGGAGAAGTCCAGGTGGGAATACAGTAAACCAAAGCGACCATGTTGCGGTTGACGCAAGACACTTCAGCGACGTGATAGACATACGTGCAAGACGCGGGTAGAATATAGACTCGGACCATTACCTACTACAAGCTAAACTAAGAGCTAGAATGTCCAATGCAAAGAAAGACAAGTCAGTTAAAGAGGAAAGGTTTAAGGTAGAAGTATTGAAGAACCATGAGATAGCTAAGAGAGTCGAGAAAAGCAAGCTGGAAGGCTGCACGAATATTATAGTTGAAGATATGAACAATTATTGAAGGCAGTGTAGAGCCATATTGGAAGAAGTGGCAACTGAAGTTATCGGAAAGCAAAAACGTAAAAAATTAAGGTCAGACTGGTACGATGAGGAATGCGCACAAGCAAAGCAAAGGAAAAATTAGGCATACAGAAGACTCCAAGGGCGAAGAACGAGACAAACAGATGAAGAGTATAGCCAACTGAAACGAGAAGAAAAACGAATACTTAAAAAAAGAAGAAAAAGCATATAGAGAGCCAACTAAAAAAAAACTAGAGAACACAAGCAGAAACGCGAACGTTCTACAAGAGGATTAACCAGAACAGTAAAGAATTCAAACCTATATTATCAATCGTTAGAAATAGAATAGAGGAGATCATTTATGATCAGGACCAGATACTAGAAAGATGGGCAGAAAACTTAGAGAAAAGGCTAAATATAAGAGGTGAGACAGAGCTCCACGAATCAGAAATCCAACTCGAGGACATTGACGATGAAAGAGAGAAAGATAACATCCCAACAGAGGTAGAAGTCATCGAAGCTATACAGAAATTGAAAGAAAACAAAGCTCCTGGGGCAAGTGGCATTCCTTCAGAACTTTTAAAGCATGGCAAGAAAAACCTGACATACTGTATATGTAGACTGGCATAACTGATGTGGAAGCAAATAAATTTTCCAGAAGTCTGGAATGTAGGTATAGTTGTACCTATCCACAAGAAAGGAGATTAAACAATACGTGACAACTACAGAGGAATAACCCTCCTAAACGTAACATACAAAAATGTTGGCATATATTCTTTACGACCGACTATCACGATATTGTAAAGACATAATAGGTAAATATCAGTGTGGATTTCGTGAAGAAAGATCAACGACCGATCAAATATTTATTCTAAGGCAAGTTCTGGAAAAACATATAAGTATGGCATTGATACTCATCACCTGTTTGTTGATTTTAGATGTACCGTTCCCGTCATAAAAAACTGGTACAATTCTTATAATCAAAAATCGTGTTTTTTAAGTTGTGTAAGTTGATCTTGTCAGATGTGTCATTCTAATTTCTAGGGCACCATTACCAGTTCAACGAAAATATTATATAAAACCAGCTAAAAGCAGGACTGTGTGACAGACCGCCAGTTGTGACAATACTAAAAACTAAAACATTATCGAGCATTCTCGATCAGTCAGTCACATTAAATTTGTTTAAACATGCATCCTAAAAAATTCTCATATTAATTTTGTAATTTTCCATCATATCAATTAATTACCATTGATTTGTATTTTATAACAATTTATGAAAATATTTCAATTCAAAAATAATGACAGATAATCAACCTAGACAAACTTCAAATTATTATAATAAAATATTACAGTGAGATATTGGATTAAAACTGTCACGTTTTGAAAAGCGTTTTTCGCCCTGATATTTTATAGTTTATAATACGTAGGATAAAGTAAAATGTTATTTTTTTACATTTATTGTTTCTGTAATAAATAATAATTTAATCTTGGTAGTTTGTTACTAAACTTATTGACACAAAATTCAGTTCGTGTTCGGTAGGTAATTAAAGTATAAAATTACAGTAGGTGCATTCCAATGTTCCCTGTGCCCTGTGCCAATACACAGGTTTTAAAGATCCTGCAAACATTTTGGACAATAACTCAACCTGTCTTTGCTTATTTAATTTCTTAGATACGGTTTTTTGATGGTAATGATAAAAAAATACCTATCTAAAAATTTTATACATTTTTTAACGTTATTTTTTTTATTTAGATTTAGTGCAATTCCGTTATCTGTATTGGCAACAACGAATTGATTTGTGAACACAGGTTTACATTGGAAAAAAAAGTGTACCAGTTTTTATATGACGGGAAGTGTACCTATGATGATGTTGAAAGAAATGCACTGTACAAGACCATGATAGAATTCATAATCCCAGTGCACTTAGAAAAATTAGTGAAAGCGACCTCTCAAGAGTCGACTGTAAAGTTAGAATGAAGAACGGAGTTTCCAGAACGTTCCAGTCTCAGATAGGACTTAGACAAGGAGACATCATATCATGCCTTCTATTTAATACTGTACTAGAGAAAGTGATAAGAGAATCTGGAATAACAACCAGAGGAACTATTATTAATCGTAGCGTACAATTACTAGCGTACGCCGATGACATCGACATTATTGCAAGAAGAAAGGCGACGTGGTCAAATCATTTAAGGCGTTTGAAGCAACAAAAAAAAAGAATGGGACTAGAGGTTAACACTAGTAAGATGAAGATATACTTTCGAAAGAGTAAGAGAGTTTATATACTAGGCTTACCTAATGCTGTAAGTGCAGAAATTAACAGACATATATATCTAGTAAATAGGGCCTATTATTGATTAAGAAAATTTTTATAGTTTATTTTTATGAACGAGAGAGTAATTTAGCATAATTTTAACTGGTATCTCCGATCACTCCATGGGCGTGCTCAAGATTAATTGAAAAATTACTTTGAATACCTAATTGTAAAAAATAAATGAATTATTTCAGTGTTATAAAGTGTTATGTGTATGTAAACAAAAGTGACCTCTTTTATCACACACTATATTAGAACTGACTGGCCTACATTAAAAAGGGTTTTAAAAATTCACATTTTTTTTAATTTTTAAAAATTTAAAAAGAGAAAAAGAGTTTTTAAAACCGTCTAAGGTATGTTAAATAGATGAATAAAAATATTAATATAAAACTTACAGCTACTTGTTACAAATCCAATCAGATTCAGAAGATGAACTTTCAGAACCAAGATTTTAATAAATGGCTCGATCATTTTATCAGTAATATTGTCCAGCTTCCACATTTTTTTCATCTTTAATAGTGTGATTTACTGCCTTTTCCCAGTTTTCAGGTTTTACATTATTTTCGGCCTCCAAAAACAACTGTTTAACATAATGAATTTAAAAGTGGTATTTTTTCTTGAAACTTCACTCTTTTATCTGTGCCCATACCAGTTCAATCGGGTTTAATTCACAATGATATGGTGGGGATCTAAGTACTGTCATTCCACGATTTTTGGCAATTTCATCAATTTCGTCTTTTTTAATTTTTCTTTATGAAGGGCACACATCGAATAAAGTTCCTTTCTTATAGATCCGGGATGGTACGTAATATTTTTTGAACTCAGCCAATTCTGCAAGTCTTTTTTTAACCACTTGGTTGTGGCAGTCCTTCTATAAGTCTGGAGTGATAACTTGCATTATCCACTACTATTACACAGTTCTTAGGAAGAAGATCTATCATTTGTTCGAACCATTCTTGAAAGACATCAGCGTTCATGTCTTCATGGTAGTCACCGCTACGAGTTGATTCAAAAATTTAATAAACACCTTCAACAAAACCGTCTGAACTGCCATGTGTACTATTATCAGCCTGCGTCCCTTTCCTGATGGTGGGTTTAAAACGGTAGATAAGTTATTACAAAAGCGTGCCTTCTGGGATTCTTTTTTCAGCGGAAGCCTATTTCTTTTAAAGTTTCCATAACGTACTTCGACTCATTTCTGGGTAATCCTTATCATCTCGAACTGAGACAAGAACTTTATCCATGTGTGGAAATTCTTGTCTAAAGAAGAATTCATGCACTTTCCGTCGAAGTCCTTCTTTAAAATGATATTCTATTTGAAATTTTGGTTTCCCTGGAGCATTACGTGGCATTTGAAAACTACCACATTTCTCTTCTTTAATAACTCTGTAAATCGTAGATTTCCCAACACCAAGTACTGCTAACTCACTCAACGGTCTCATCAACACTTTCACATAAACGTTTGTCTGTAAATGATTTAAAACAATTAAATATTAATGTTTTTTCATTAACTGTTAAAGGAACAATTTTTCGGCGTTTACGGCTCTTCCAAATTTTCCATAACACTAGTATTACACAATAAACTGCACCTTGCAACTGAAGTACCTACTTTTAGTGAACTGGTAAGAATTTTGTTTACGCCACTGGACCTTCCTACAAAATGGAAAAACCCACTATCACATTTTCTGTGGAATAAGTTTAGAAGGTAATTATTTAGTCAATTACTGTCGTAGATTCTGGAATTAAAGAATTAAATGTTTGATTGTTGAAACCCTTACTTCGTGGAATGCACTCATTTCAGAAAATAAAACGTTTTATTTTATCTAAAGAATTAACTTTATTTTGCAAATAGGTAGGTACTTATTAAACTTTTATTGGTTATATATAACCAATAAAATAAACATCTTACATTTCTTGCAAATTCATTAGTACCTGTTAACCTCATCACTCCGACACTGGCAACCTTATTTAGGGATTAGTAACCTCCACAAATAAACTATTGTATTCTATTCTGCTCCAACCTTTATACCTGGTGGTCATACTCAATTTAAAATTGTTTTCCTATATACTTCTGTAAACTTGTTGACAAATATTTGTTTTTCATTGAGTCACCCGTATCAACAGTTTAGGGATTTGCATACATAATTTATTGTTTTATTACTCTCTCATACATAAAAATACACTATAACAAGCCTAGTTACAAAAAGAACGAAACTAGTGATATACAGAACTCTTATCAAGCCCATCCTTACCTACGCGTTGGAAACATGGACGACGACAAAGAGCGATGAAGAACGTTTAAGATGCTTTGAACGTAAAATTATCTGGCATATTTATGGAGGAGTACAGGAGGACGGATTATGGCGTAGATGCTATAATTTCGAACTTAGGTCCATCACATTAAACAGGCTACAATGATTAGAGAGACAACATAGAGAGAATGAATGAGATGGAGCGCAAAACATCTATCTAATTGGCCTTCTTCGGTCCATCCTTGGACATAGGCCTCCCCAATCCTTTTCCATTCTTCTCTGTCTGTCGCTACAGTTATCCACCTAGAGCCCACGTGCTTCTTGATATCATATGCCATCTTTATTTGGGGCCTTCCTCTGCTTCGTTTATATTCCCACGGTCTCCAACTTACAAGAATTTTGTTCCATCAGTCTTCTTTTTGTCTATATTGTGTCGGTAAATCTCCATTTCAATTTTGCAACTTCTTGTCTAACCCTCAGTTTTGTTTTCTCTCTTATTCACTCGTTTCTCTTTTTATCCATTAGTCTTATGTGCAACATTTTTCTTTCCATTGCTCTTTGGGTTTTTATGATTTTGTCCATGTTTGTTTTTGTAAATGTCTACGTTTGGGAACCATAAGTAAGAACAGGGAGTACGCATTGATTATACAATACGCCAAAACATATTTATAACCAAATAATAGATGGAGTGAAAAAAGGAGAGGCAGACCCAGAGCACGATTTAAGGATCAGGTGGAAGAAGACTTGAGAATGTTGGGAGTATGAAACTGGAAAGCAAAAACGAAGAATAGAAGAGTATGGAGACTTATCCTTGGCAGGCCAAGACCCACCATGGGTTGTGGAGCTAATGATGATGATGATAATAGTTACAATTTTCAAAAATTGCTCTTAAAGTAAAAACTTCCATTTAAGCCCTTTCCTTAGAAAACTCTCGGCACCAGACGCAATATGACTTTCTCTAATTCTTAGGATATCCTCCCCGATGGCCTTTTCGATGTTCTGTTTAAATAATTTACGATTATTAGTGAGGACTTCAGCAGCTTCTTTGTTCAGTGGGTCTTCAGGATTTGGTTCAAGGAAGAGGTATTGGCAAATAATATTATGCGTCTATACTCTTTGGTATTGAAGATCATATACAATACTATTTATTGTTAAAACGGGCTTCCAGTCTTCTTCTAAGATGTTAAGACAAACATTATCTTGCTGATCAATGTGTATGCTGATAATATTCTTCGGTTTCACATTTGACTTTTGGGGGCTCATGTGGGTAATTTGGACCTACCTTGAAGCTAAATACAAATCGGCCAGTACTGTAAAATCCTTATCAGGACATATCAGTAATTTACGTCAGGACCAGTTTTTATCAGGACGTCTTAGGAAGATTTGGCTCGTTAATATATTTTGTTATCCTTAATTGTACAAATGAAGCTCTTTTTTAATCCTTGTAGGTGAAGGTTTTCCATATTTTTTCTGTTGTTTTAGAGAAAATAACCTATTATATTTGTTTATAGAATTAAACGAACCTACTTTACAAAATAACATGAGAAATCTGATAATTATGAGGTATTAGCTATAGTGTATTTTTATGCATGAGAGAGTAATAAAACAATAAATTATGTATGCAAATCCCTAAACTGTTGATACGGGTGACTCAATGAAAAACAGATATTTGTCAACAGTTTACAGAAGTATATAGGAAAACAATTTTAAATTGAGTATGACCACCAGGTATAAAGGTTTGGAGCAGAATAGAATACAATAGTTGTGAGGGTTACTAATCCCTAAATAAGGTTGCCAGTGTCTGAGTGAGTGATGGAGGTTAACAGGTACTAATGAATTTGCAAGAAATGTAAGATGTTTATTTTATTGGTTATATATAACCAATAAAAGTTTAATAAGTACCTAACTATTTGCAAATATAAAGTTTAATTCTTTAGATAAAAAAACGTTTTATTTTATCTGAAATGAGTGCATTCCACGAAGTAAGGGTTTCAACAATCAAACATTTAATTCTTTAATTCCAGGAATCTACGACAGTAATTGACTAGATAATTACCTTCTAAACTTATTCCACAGAAAATGTGATAGTGGGTTTTTCCATTTTGTAGGAAGGTCCAAGTGGCGTATTCAAAATTCTTAACAGTTCACTAAAAGTAGGTACTTCAGTTGCAAGGTGTAGTTTATTGTGTATACTAGTGTTATGGAAAATTTGGAAGTGCCGTGTAAACGCCGAAAAAATGGTCCTTTAACAGTTAATGAAAAAACATTAATATTTAATTGTTTTAAATCATTTACAGACAACGTTTATGTGAAAGTGTTGATGAGACCGTTGAGTTAGTTAGCAGTACACTTGGTTTTTGGAAATCTACGATTTACAGAGTTAATAAAAGAAGAGAATGTGGTAGTTTTCAAATGCCACGTAATGCTCCAGGGAAACCAAAATTTCAAATAAAATATCATTTTAAAGAAGGACTTCGACGGAAAGTGCATGAATTCTTCTTTAGACAAGAATTTCCAACATTGGATAAAGTTCTTGTCTCAGTTCGAGATGATAAGGATTACCCAGAAATGAATCGAAGTACGTTATGGAAACTTTTTAAAAGAAATAGGCTTCCGCTGGAAAAAGAATCCCAAAAAGTCTATTTTATTAGAAAGAAGCGATATTGTCATATGGAGAAGACATTTCTAAGAACCATAAAGGAAATGAGAAACCAAAAAAGAAAAATATTTTATCTTGATGAAACATGGATCACGAGGGTCGTACACCAAATAAATTTTGGCAGGATAAAACTGTTACAAGTCAAAGGCACGCTTTTGTAAATAACTTATCTACTGGTTTAAACCACCATCAGGAAAGGGACGCAGGCTGATAATAGTACACATTGACAGTTCAGACGGTTTTGTTGAAGGTGTTTATTAACTTTTGAATCAACTCGACTACCATGAAGACATAAAACGCTGATGTCTTTCAAGAATGGTTTGAACAAATGATAGATCTTCTTCCTAAGAACTGTGTAATAGTAATGGATAATGCAAGTTATCACTCAGACTTATAGAAGGACTGCCCACAACCAAGTGGTTAAAAAAAGACTTGCAGAATTGGCTGAGTTCAAAATATATTACGTACCATCCCGGATCTATAAGAAAGGAACTTTATTCGTTGTGTGCCCTTTATAAAGAAAAATTTAAAAAATACGAAATTGATGAAGTTGCCAAAAATCGTGGAATGACAGTACTTGGATCCCCACTATTATCATTGTGAATTAAACCCGATTGAACTGGTATGGGCACAGATAAAGAGTGAAGTTTCAAGAAAAAATACCACTTTTAAAATTCATAATGTTAAACAGTTGTTTTTGGAGGCCGTAAAATAATGTAAAACCTGAAAACTGGGAAAAGGCAGTAAATCACACTATTAAAGAAGAGGAAAAAATGTGGAAGCTGGACAATATTACTGATAAAATGATCGAGCCAGTTATTATAAATCTTGGTTCTGAAAGTTCATCTTCTGAATCTGATTTGGATTTGTAACAAGTAGCTGTAAGTTTTATATTAATATTTTTATTCATCTATTTAACATACCTTAGACGGTTTTAAAAACTCTTTTTTTCTTTTGTAATTTTTAAAAATTAAAAAAAAAATATGAATTTTTTTAAAACCCTTTTTAATGTAGGCCAGTCAGTTCTAATATATGTGTTATAAAAGAGGTCACTTTTGTTTACATACACATAACATTTTTAACACTGAAATAATTCATTTATTTTTTACAATTATTCAAAGTAATTTTTCAATTAATCTTGAGCACGCCCATGGAGTGGTCGGAGGTACCAGTTAAAATTATGCTAATTACTCTCTCGTTCATAAAAATAAACTATAGACGAGGCCGAACCATTGGCTCTCAAAGAAAGTTGTGAGTGTTATTGTTCTACCCATCGTTTCTGATGGGTCGTTCGGTGGTTACAAATAGATATATAATACCACAGTATTAGTACTATTGAACTAATGAACATTGGGCACATTTACATTATTGTTAAACAAAAATTACGTATTTAATTTCCGTATTGCGTGGGTTCTGCAGTAATGAGCAACAGTTAATATTTTATTTGAATTACTATAAAATAGTTTGTGTAATCAGTTAGCATGTAGAGGTATAATTATCTACCGTATCGATATATACAATACTTTAAACCTTGTTTGTTATACAATGTTGTAGCAATAAACAATTAAAGTATACAAAGTCCTAAATATGATTTTTTTACCTGAGGTATTTACAACGTGGAATGGTAATATCAATTTTATTTGATGCAATAAACCACACAATAGCAGTAAAATAAAAAAAAACATCTGAAGGACATGTTTTTTTTTACAAAAATCGCGGTGAATATTTCTATAAACAAAATAAATGTTTTTTAATAGATTCGTCATGATTTTGAGTTTAATAATTTAACTGCGCACAAGTTGGAGAAGGTGGTTTTAGTTGGTAAGCAGGATAAAATGAAGGTATCCTTTTGCAATATCTCCTTCTAAGTGGAAATGGGCTCAGATATACTCGTCTACCCTGAATCTAACACACACCAGCCATCACTAGGGATGGGTTAACCTGGTAGGGTTTTTAGAAAATTTCCACACTCGACAAGAAAAAAAATATAGACAGAATCAAGACAAAGTACAAAAAGCTATGAAAAGACAAATGTTGGGGATATTATGGGAAAACTGTTTAAGTAAGAAAAGAGAAACATCAAGAAGTGATTGTGTTAGCAGGTCCAATGTAAAAAACGAAAAAGGGACATAAATAGAAACGAATAGGACATACCAATACTATGATCAGATATGTTCTCAAATTCATGTTCTCTCACATCAGACCACATAATTATCGAAAAATATTCGTATTTGAACAGAAAGGTTTTGTACGATTGACTTAACAATAAATAATATAGACAAATAATTATTAAAAAAAACGTGTACCTACTAGACTTAGTGTTGGTTTCATTATAGTACCGCTTTTTATAAACCTGAATGACGTAGTTGAAAAAATTATTATTGAATGGGTAAAAACTAATTAGTTTTTTTAAGCAATTCCTTAAAACATTTATGCATCGGTTTAGATAGAAATAATTAATTAATAGTGCTGAAAGTTGTACCGGGTGGATCAAAAGTCGGTAGTCCGAAATGTATTTGGTGAAATAAAACGAAAAAATTTAAAATACCATAATAAATTCAATATATTCTCTTCTGAAATCAACAATGAATTAATCAAAAATAGAGGAAAAGAACTGATGCAACAGAATATTTTTTTATTTATTAAAGGAACTATGCATCTAATCCTATGATTAACCAGCATTTTATATTAAACCTAATCTAATAGGTAAATACAGCGAAAGGTTGTATTACCTTCCGCTGCACTTAGCATTCGCAAATTATGAAAAGGCTTTCGACAGCATTGAACAGGGCGGTTGAAGAAGCTCTGGTCAATAGTAGAATAGATTCAAGATACGACAATTGATACATGATATTTACCAAAAACGCAACCATGACCGTAATTCTGGACGACAAATTAATAACGGATAATATAAAAGTTAAACGAGGAGTCCGACAAGGCGATATAATTTCACCTAAATGTTTACCTTGACCTCGAAGACAATAATAAAATCAACAGATTGGGAAAACAGAGGAATATGTATTAACGGAAAATACTAAATCACCTTAGATACGCGGATGATATACTCCTGATCTCCTCGGAATGACAAGAACTGGAATTAATGCTAAATGAACTTCATGAAAAATCACTGCAAAAAGGCCTAAAAATTAACTTCAACAAAACAAAGTAATGACAAACACGGAAGACCAAGAGGCAATAAAAATAAAAACAGAAAAAAATAGAACAGGTAAATGAATATATATCTATCTAGGACAAGCAATCAGAGCTAACAGAGAAAATCAAACAGTCGAAATATCGAGACGAGTAAGAATGGGATGGGCAGCGTTCGGCAAAACTTTCTTACGTTCTAAAAAATCAAACAATCCCTCTATACTTACGAAGCAAGGTATATAACTCCTGCATATTACCGGTGCTCACCTACGGAGCACAGACATGGACATTTACACAGGCCAATTTGGATAGGATAAGGAAGCCACAAAGAGCGATGGAGAGACAAATGTTGAGTGTATCACTTAGTGGATCAGAACCGGAACAAAGACAGTAGACGCGATAGAACAAGCAGCAAAACTGAAATGGAAATGGGCTGGGGACACAATGAACGTCTCCAAGACGGACGATGGAACAATGCCATCGGAAAAGTGCGTCCATACAATGCAAAGAGATCAAGAGGCAGACCACAGATGAGGTGGAAAGATGACATCAGGAAACAAGGAGGTTCCACATGGCAGAGAACAGCTCAAGATAGGGAAAGATGGAGAGAACTGGGGGAGACCTATATCCAGCAATGGAAGGATAGAGAATAGGTTAAAAAAATAGGTAATAACAAGTACCAGTAATAGTAACCAGTAATAACAATTACTGTCCTAGATATTCTTAATGGTTCACCTTAGAATCTAATAAATATTGCTGCATACTTCACTGTTGTGGCCAAGTTTATTGTCCGAATTTAAACTGACATTTATACCTTTATCACTATCACCGAAGTTCGAAAGATTTGGTGCCTGTGGGCTAGGTCTTGATTATCTAACACTTTCCTGTTTGTATTGTTATGGAGTCCAGATGTAGGTCTTTGTTGCGGATATTCCACGGGGTGTTGTCTATGTCCCTTAGTATTCGGTTTTGGACTTTTAGAAGGCAAGCATAGTTACTCTCATTAGTACAGCCCCATATCTGTACACCATAGGACCATACTGGTTTAAGCATTTGTTTGTAAACTAATACCTTATTTTTGATAAAGGTGTGAGTTGTGAGTCTGCAAGCTAAACTAAGTGAGGGTAGCCAGATATGGTAAAAATTCCACCGAGCGATTGCAGGTAGAAGCAATCCACACTTTAGATAAAGCCTGAAAATTAACGGTAAAACTTTAGAATTACAATAATTAATCACACAAACGATTACTCCAAAGAAATCACAGTTCGAATAAGGAACTTTGTGCAAGAGAACTGAAACTAGACTTGAGAGCTAGGCTGGTAAGGTGTTATATTTTCTCGACTTGCTTTCGGGATAGAAGCATGGACAACTTAACGCGTCGAGTACTAAAAAGTTGGAAGCATTTGAACTGTTGGTGTATAAAAGAATCCTGAAGATATCATGGAACGAGCATGTAACAAACAACGAAGTCAACAAAAGA
>OU898284.1:36618740-36642189 GCA_918026665.1 Diabrotica balteata
CCAGACGCAATTTATAAAACCTAAATTCAATACTAGTTCACCACATATAGGTTAGGCGTACACCGACAAAAAACACTATACGGTGACAATATGAGAATGGCTCGCGGCTAGACCAAACAGTGGAGACTGGTCGTGCAGGTCCATTGAAGTATACAAAAGTTATCAAAGGGGCGCAGGTAAATTGGCCCACAGCCTTCCCTACGTTGCTTATGATAAACCACCAACTTACCAATAGGTTTATCGCCAAAATTACCAGTATAGGATACACCAACCTAAATACATGTGAGATAAATAAAAATACAAATTGTCTAAAGATCAAGATTTTATCAAATTTAATGATTAAATATAATGAAACAAAATACACTGTTAATTTCCTCTACCATAGGCTTAAAAGAAGATAATAATGTAGTAATGCGGGTATTACTGACTTAAATATGATATCAACAAGTAACACTAGATAAATATATACTTACAGGTTAAGATGTTTAATAAAAATTTACCAAACGCTAAGGGGACTGGTGTGTGAATTAAAACCAGTAAAAAAAAATGTATTAACTCAAATACGACACCACGTGATAGCTCAGGTGTGTGTGCAGATCATGACATAAAATGTAAGCCTAAAAAAAATTATCTACCCTTAGGCGCCAGTTTACATACCCGGAAATGTGTAAATATATAAAAATACCTGAGACCGCAATTTCTTTTATTTTCTTAACAATGTTATCTGAATAAGAAAATTTAACAAAATAGCGCATAAAAACTTCGCTTGAAAAAACTAAGCTCGATAAATACCTCGAATTTATCACATAAAATAACGTCGTTACTTGTGTGACTTCCCAATCGGGGTGTCTTCGAGATTCACAATTTCTAAGTCCAACGAGACGCAGCGGGGGGGAAGTCCCATTAAAAGCTGTAACGGCGGAGTCGTCGCAGAGAACAGTACGAAGGTTCGAACACACCTCCCAGGTCGACTCAGGAGCACATGGTGGGCTACGTTCCAGCCAGGAAGACGAAAATCAACACCAAACGGTTAATATCAGGCAATGGGAAAACCAAAACCCAAAAACAAAACGATAACGAAACGAGACCGGAACCCTTGTTAGCCAGGACCAAGGGTTTTAAAGACTAGCCTGTAAAACTACTTGGCTATCTGGATCGTGATTAAGGCTCGATCTTCGGTCTTATTGTAACTGATTCCAAAGATGAAACGTGGCTGGTAAAAACCGCCCTTTGGCGAATCTGCGAATATTCCAACACCAAAACAAAAACTTTTCCACTAAGGACACAAAGCTAGGGGAACATCCGCTACGTTGGTATTAGAATGAAATCCCTCAGGAACCAGCAAAATACAGTTGCCGGTAAATACTCTAATACAGCGACTTAATTCCACGCCAATTCACCTCAAGAATGACTCTTCAAACCTAAAAGCCGTTATCCAGCGCTCGTCACACGAAGATTTGTCGACTAGAGCCGAGATTCAAAATCTAAATTTTGGAACACCAAATCTTACAAAATATCACTAGAAAACCTCATATAAAATTAAATCCTTCATAAAAAAAGAATTTTTTCCTTAGTTTCTTAGCACTTAAAAAAAATCATTTTCCCCAAAATAAAATTAATAAAATTTTCATTCCTCTACCTTGACTGTACAGCAACCAATATTACATATCTTTGCAAAACTAGAGATGGAGCCTAATGCAACATTTGGAACGTAACAACACCCCCCTTTCCCAGAGAAAATTTACGAGGAAAAACAAGGACGAGAAATTTTCCCTCGCGCTAGCGACACACTACCTATAACCATACCAAAGTAAATTCTAGTATTTAACCAAACTAAAATGTTTTAGGTCTTACCACCAGGGGGACAACGGTACCCCAGTTACAGTTATAGTACTATACCCAGACTAAAATGTTTTAGGTCTTACCACCAGGGGGACTCTCTGTAACCCAGTACAGTTATAGTACTGCACCACCACTGAAACGGGCAAAACACGGGAAAAATAAATGATTGGTATCCAGAGAACTCTGCACTGAATTTGGGTCCTCACAGTGACATGCACAGCCATGTTGCTCCTAACCGCAGTAGTGCCACCTCCCACCCTTGGACGTACAAGCGACGGCACCCTCAGAGAAAACCAGACGAATTATGGTTCCAGCACTTAAACGACTGACTCGAACGACCGTGCAATGCTACAACCCCCGGTGGGATTCGTAGCGGCAGTTCGATCCGTCCATGAAAATGGCACCCCCCGACGCCGAAGGCTGAGAAGTACACTTCCCATTGAAGAGAGTCACTGTGAACCCACACGCACGCTGCAAAGTTCTGGGCCTTACACAAAAAAAATTAAAGGGACCTTAAACCTAGTAAAAACCACAATATTCCCCTTCCCAAAATATCCGAAATACTACTAACAACCACAAAACCCACAACCCAAACCAGTTCTAGAGAACACTCCTCAGAACTGTCAACAAGAGAACGCATCTTTGTCGCAGCACGGACAAAACAACTCACCTAGCGATGACAAAACAAAAATTGTTGTCTCGATGTGTAAAGACAGAGATAACTACAATCTGGATTTCTTCGCTAGTAAGGAAATAGCAAGGGATGTCGAAACCTTGGACTGACAGAAAAAAAAACCAAAACATCTGTTGAATACAGTAGTCTAATCCCCATTGTTTATCAAGATAAAAATGACATAGGTAATCCAGAATTTAATCCGCATACAACGAAATTAAGTGAATCATCCAAAAGCTAAGCTATTACCAACACAAGATTCACCTAATCCTAACTATGTGACTTCGGGAAAAACCTAATTTAATAGAATGGCTTACTAAAATCCCAACAAATTCCAACGCCATAATCCCGAAAACAACATATTTCTGACAAAACCTACATGACATTCATCCCCACAAACCAAAAGAAATTACCAACTGTATCAGCAACCATCTCAAACGACATAACTAGACAAAAAAACATAATTCGAATCAAAGCCAGACAAAACTTTTGCTAATCCGTCCTGTTCTGATCTAATATTATCGTGATCATCAGTCGGGTTACTAACCCTTAGATCCTTAACATTCCAAATGCCTTGATTTCTACCGTTTTCATCCTCTAAGCTATATGTCCATGGAGAAACTTTTTCCTTCACGAAGTAGGGTCCTATCCATCTAGGAGCTAACTTTTTCGAGAAATATTTAGTGGCATCCGACAACACAAAGTTTCTTCGCCACACTGACTGATGGGGGCGAAATTCCTCTGGACGTCTTCTTAAATTATAAGTCTTCTCACTCTTAGCCGAAGCTTTATCTAAACGTTTCCTAACATCAGCAAATAATTCCTGTAGTCCATGCGATCGTTCATCTCCCACTTTAGCTACTTCGTCCTCCGGGTCTCCGAGGTTGTCCTTTCGAGAAAAATCTCGTCCATCCACTATCATCTTCCGACCGAAATTTATGAAGTAAGGATCTTGACCAGTAGATTCGTGGTAGGCAGTGCGGGTAGCACATGCTAGTTTGGCCAACTTTTCATCCCACTTCCTATGGTTGTCAGCTACATAAGTTGCCATCATGGTTTTAAGGGTTCGATTATAACGTTCGGAAGGATTGCACTGTGGGTGATACAACGCATTATAACGGACCGAGACACCATAGGTTTCCATCATTTTCTTGAAAATACCCGAAGTATACTGGACGCCGTTATCACATTAATAACAGACGCGGAACTCCAAATATGAGAAAGACTTCTTCTTCTATCTTCTTAACGACATGTACAGCTTTCGAGGATCGCAACGGAAACACCAGAGAAAATTTACTAAAACACGTCCATTACCACTAAAATAAACTTATAGCCTCGAGTTGATCTTGGAAGGTCCCATGAGATCGGTTGCGACGATCTCCCATGGTTGAGTAGCTTTAGGTTGAGGGGTCATGAAGCCTTTGGGCTTACCTTGTTCCACCTTATGCATGGCACACAGTGAACAACGTCCAACGTAACGAGACACATCACTCTTTAGTTTCGGCCAATAATACTTCTCGTTAATCCGCTTGTAAGTTTTCAGGATTCCCATATGACCGGCTAAAGGACTATCATGACACAACTTCAGCACTTCCAATCGCTGACTCTTAGGAACAACCTCTTTCCAATTGTCTACTTCATCAATCAAAAACCCATGACTCGGACAGACATATTTATACAGTTTACCACCAGACTTCTCCACTGAGGATACTTCAAGGGACTAGACATAATTTCTTCTACAAAGTTTATCATACCAACGATCACCACTAGGAGGTGGTATAACCTCTTCCAACCATATTAAGTACAGGAACTGACCGAGATAGCAAATCCGGAACAACATGTTCTTTTCCCTTCCGATGAACAATCTTGAAGTCGTATTGTTGCAACCTTACTGCCCATCGAGCCAATCTTCCAGTAGGATCTTTCAAATTCTGGAGCCATACGAGGGATGCGTGAATCAGTTACGACCGTAAACGGAACACCCTCCAGATAAGGACGCAGTTTTTCGACTGCCCATATACAGCTAAACACTCCCGTTCAGTCGTGGAAAAATTTCGCTCTTGACGCGTTAGCGATCTACTCAGGAAGCTAATTACTTTGTCACCATCGGCGCTTGGCTGCAACAATACGGCCCCCACTCCATATCCTGAGGCATCACATTGGACAACGAAAGGCAAGTTGTAGTCAGGACAATTAAGTATCGGTGCGGAGACTAGACACTCTTTTATTTTCTGAAAGGATTCTTCACAATCCGGGGTCCAATTGTATTTCCTTCCTTTCTTCAATATCGCTGTAATTGGAGCTAGTAGTGTCGCAAAGTCAGGAATAAATCTTCGGTACCAGGAAAATGTACCTATGATGCTACGAACTTCTTTGACAGATGTGGGTGTTGGAATGCGTAGCATTGCCTTGACTTTATCACCATCAACATGTAGTCCATTCCTATCAACAACATGACCCAAATATTTCAGTTCCGGTCTACAAAATTGGCATTTTTCCCAGCTAACGGTTAACTTAGCTTCTCTCAAGCGTCGGAATACTTCCTCCAAGATCCTTAAATGATCTTCAAACGACTCTGTTACGATGACCACGTCGTCCAAATAAGTAAAAACATAGGGTTCCAACTCCGGACCAAGGACACGATCTATCAACCTCTGCCAGGTGGCCGGGGCATTATGTAATCCGAAAGGCATCCTGCAAAACTGAAAAAGACCTCGACCAGGAACCGTAAACGCAGTATAAGGCCTGGAAGCCTTAGCAACAGGTACTTGCCAATAAGCCGACTTGATGTCAATGGTGGAAAGATAATGCGCATTCTTTAACTTGTTCAAGTATTTGAGATGTAGGGTAATGGATAGCCATCCCGCTCCGTCACGGCATTAAGCTTCCGATAATCCACGCAGAATCTCCATTTTGGTACTTCACCTTCCGGAACCTTTTTCTTCACTAACAGAATCGGCGAAGACCAAGCACTATTCGATCGTTCCACTACTCCTTTCGCCAACATATCTTCTAGTTCCTTATCAATATGACTTTGGATTACTGGGGACACAGGGTAATAGCGTTGTTTTATGGGTGCGGATTTACAAACAATCGTATGCTCAGTGACATCAGTACAACCAAGAGAAGTTCCCATTCGTCCACGATTTCTATCAATGACTTCATCCAATCGCGACTTCTCTGTATCCGTCAAAATAGTTTGACCTCTAAGATGATCCACTGCACCTACCGTCGCTGGAGCCTCCGAAAAATACCATTCGTTGTGCCTCAAATCTGGAACAATACCCATAACTCGCCAGAAATCAGTCCCTAAAATCAGAGTATGCGGTACGTCCAAAATAACTAATACTGGCAAAACACGCAAGCGATCTCTACCATGAAAGGTACTAAACATTCGCCTAGCGCTTCGCACATCTGACCATTCGCCACTCTACACACGGTTTTCTTCGAAGTGTCCAACTCGAGACCCAATTTTTGTAAAAATTCCCAACCAGTTTCTTCCTACAATGGTTTTTGAAGCACCAGAATCCAATAATCCCAAAATTTCTTGTCCTAAGACCCTAACTCTCAAATATGGACGTTCATCTCCTTCAGAATGATGTAAAATAAAGTCTAAAATAGGACGTAGGTTGGTCGACGCAACGTCAGCAACACCTCTTCGACCAGTTAAGTGCGCTTCCTTCCGTTTCCCGAATTACATGAAGGACAAGTTCTGACGGTAAAACCCTCTTTATTACACTTATAACAGTGAACAGCAGCCTTCTAACGAGACACCCTATTGCCTTATGACCCTGGCTGCTTACATCGGTAACATACCAACGTCCCTAGACTTCCACTAGATGACTCCGATTCAGATGAAACAACAGGAACCTCACCAACACTGCTGCACCTTTCAGCATCCACACTGACATAAGCTAGGTCCTTTTCCAGAGTATTTACTTTCCTGCTATTCGGTTCAACATAATTCCTAATGCAATCGCGCCTCTCCTCCATACTACGACATAAGACCCGAAGTTCCTCCAAGGTAGATGGCAAAGGATCACGTAATCTATCCTGGTAGAACGGATGCAAATTCCTAATAATTATGGACAGCTTGACCCCTCTGGAACATGACAACGCAGTCGATTAAAATAGCTATTCATAATTGCCAAGTAAACTCCAATGGTCTCAGACGAATGCTGAGTTCTCCTTCGAAGCTCTTCAAAAAGTGCTTCACTATGGTGAGCTGACAGGTACTCCCTACGAAACTCTTCAACTAATTCAGCCCAACTCCCTACACGTAGACGGACATCTTTATAAAGCTGGTAGGCTTTATCCGAAAATAGATCTATACCCGACTCTAAAAGTATACTATCAGGTACGTGACGAGCGTGACTCAACTCTTGCACCATCTCAAAGAATGCGGAAATCGACATACCCTTAGCAGAGCCTGAAAACTTTTCTATTCCCCACTTATGAGGAAGTATCATACCGGAAGAAGAACTAGAGGCAGACCCTTGTACACCAGGAGTAACAAGATTAACAGCTTGTGGCCCGCTCCAGGAGAAGAAGTTTGTGCCTGTCCAATACCTGCCTGAAAAGATTGATTCAAAACCGAAATCACATTAAGCGCTGCTGGTACTGGAGCCAGATCCGGTTGGATGCTGCTTATCATGCAAATCCTGTGACAATTTCAAAATTTCCGCAAGAAAGTCTGACTTAACATCCTGGGCTGCTGCGGCATCATCTCCTGTTGGCAATACCATACGATCAATCCTCCCAAGGACATGGTTAATCTGTGTCTGCAATCTCAAGGACTCAGCAGAAGCAGGGACACCGGTAAAATTTCCTACAGCCGTTGTCAGCTCCGCAAGTTTAGTCTCAATTGCTATTTTATCCTGCGCATAGGTGAATGGGTTTGCAGGATACGTAAAACTCTCATTAGCTGCCTCACGACTAAGCACTGCAGACAGACTAGACCTCATAGAATCTACCGTGCCAGTAGACACTCCACGAATTTTAAGTTCATATTCCAAATCCTCCTTCCTAAGATATTTGGGTACAAGTTTTCCAACCATCTTGCAAAAGTTAAGTTCAAATTCAAATAATAAATTTGTCACATTACAAGGGTGCAAAAATTCAAAACAAAATCAAGATGTCAGTAATAATATTAAAACACAGGTAGTTTACTTTATTATTGGGAGCAAAACGAAAACAAAGTAATAAATAGTCGCTTTATTTAATCTATAAAATTTTCACAAAAAAAATTTCAAAATATTAAAGTTCCAGAACAAGGTACAAGTTCCAATACAATCCCAAAAAAAATTATATTCACAAACACAATTAAGTTGCAAACACAATTAAGTTGCAAACACAATGTAGAACTTCGAAGTCCAAATGCTTTGAAAAAAAAAATTGAAGTCCAACCGAATAGAAATATTTCAAAGTCCAAACATCCAAAAATTCTTCTAAGTTCCAAAAAAATCTCAAATATTTCTAAGTCCCAAAATTCTTCAATAAAAATTTTCAAAGTCCAACAACCAACTTCTAAAAATTCTTCAAAGTTCCACAATCTCTTAAAAATTTGCCAAGTTCCGTCTTCGACTTCTTTCAACTTCACGTCACACAAGAAAATAGTAAGCACTTCTCTGCATTACACTACCACTAAACACGAAGTTCTAAGATTACTATTAAGCACAAAGCCAGTGGTAAAGTAAATAAATTAAAGTTTACCGAATCTGTCAGAACTTAATCTCAGAACAATTAAAAAAACCAGGCAAAAAAAAATCTGGCCCCACGTTGGCGAACGCCAATTTATATGGCGAACCAGACGCAATTTATAAAACCTAATTCAATACTAGTTCACCACATATAGGTTAGACGTACACCGACAAAAAAAACTATACGGTGACAATATGAGAATGGCTCGCGGCTAGACAAACAGTGGAGACTGGTCGTGCAGTCCATTGAAGTATACAAAAGTTATCAAAGGGGCGCCAGGTAAATTGGCCCACAGCCTTCCCTACGTTGCTTATGATAAACCACCAACTTACCAATAGGTTTATCGCCAAAATTACCAGTATAGGATACACCAACCTAAATACATGTGAGATAAATAAAAATACAAATTGTCTAAGATCAAGATTTTTATCAAACTTTAATGATTAAATATAATGAAACAAAATACACTGTTATTTCCCTCTACCATAGGCTTAAAAGAAGATAATAATGTAGTAATGCGGGTATTACTGACTTAAATATGATATCAACAAGTAACACTAGATAAATATATATTACAGGTTAAGATGTTTAATAAAAATTTACCAAACAGGTGGGCTACGTCCAGCCAGGAAGACGAAAATCAACCACCAACGGTTAAAATCAGGCAATGGGAAAACCAAAACCCAAAACAAAACGATAACGAAAACGAGACCGGAACCCTTGTTAGCCAGACCAAGGGTTAAAGACTAGCCGTAAACTACTTGGCTATCTGGATCGTGATTAAGGCTCGATCTTCGGTCTTATTGTAACTGATTCCAAAGATGAAACGTGGCTGGTAAAACCGCCCTTTGGCGAATCTGCGAATATTCCAACACCAAAACAAACTTTTCCACTAAGGACACAAAGCTAGGGGAACATCCGCTACGTTGTATTAGAATGAAATCCCTCAGGAAACAGCAAAATACAGTTGCCGGTAAATACTCTAATACAGCGACTTATTCCACGCCAATTCACCTCAAGAATGACTCTTCAAACCTAAAAGCCGTTATCCAGCGCTCGTCACACGAAGATTTGTCGACTAGAGCCGAGATTCAAAATCCTAAATTTTGGAACACCAAATCTTACAAAATATCACTAGAAACCTCATATAAATTAAATCCTTCATAAAAAAAGAATTTTTTCCTTAGTTTCTTAGCACTTAAAAAAAATCATTTTCCCCCAAAATAAAATTAATAAAATTTCATTCCTCTACCTTGACTGTAAGCAACCAATATTACATATCTTTGCAAAACTAGAGATGGAGCCTAATGCAACATTTGGAAACGTAACAAGATCAAAGGAGTGTCGCTTCTCTGCGTTCATAGTTCTCTGCTTTAGATTTGACTAATATGCTAACACATTTAATACTTAAGCTGCATAAAGCAAAGCAAAAATCGTTTTATTTTATGCAAAGTAAAAGTTTTGTGTGAATGTTGCGTATTCAATGTAAAATATAAAGAGCCAAATACCATAATTTGTGACAATATTTAATAAATACAATACTTAAAATTGTGAGATTATTTAGTATTTCATTATTGGGTATCTAAGATTCCAGTGACACAACTATCCGTGCTAAACTAAAATTACACTAGTTTTGTAATTAAATTTTTTACTATTATGTCCTCTAATTTAAATTTAATATCCAATTTATACCTTTACACTTTATAAGCAACTACAAATTTACAAGGTAGAAATATATCTATATAAATATACCTCAACAGAGATTGGAAACAAACTAAATAAATATTTTTGTAAGTAGTACTGAGGGAATTATTGTCTTTTAAAGGCTGTGGTAAATATGATAAAACCTGAAATCAGCTGGATTCTCATTTGGGTTTATGCACACGAAAGTATAAATTCAGAAACCCTTTTAGAAACATTTTTATTTTACTGATCTTAGACAGCGAAGGACAAACGCGACCCATTAACAACGGTCGGAGTATACGAACCATGCACATGTGGAATAATATATGTGGGAACCACGAAAGGACACACAAACACAAGGATATACATACAGAAAAGCCATTGTCGTTTAGGACATATCGACAAATCTGCCGTTGCCGAACACGCTTTGGGAAGCGGAGAATGTCGGATACTCTTTGAAGAAACGCAGATGCTGGATAAAACATCCCAGTACTACCCACTGTTATATCGGGAAGCGGTGGAATTATATAAGCATCCAAATAATTTCAATCGGACTAAAAATTAACAAAACATGGATACCAATATTAAAATCCACAAACACCCTTCCCGCAAAACACGAAAAAAGAAAAGCAACCAACGACGACACGCCCCTCACGCGCGAAACCAGTGGAGGGGAGGCAAATAGAAAATATAAATATTGCCTCCGTGGTACACACGCGGCGACAGTTTCAGCTTACAAGCGAAGCAGTAACATCTCCAGAAGATGCCAACCTCTAGTGTTGGCGAAACGTCGAGAACTAATCTCAGAAGACAACGGTCTAACAGCCCGAACAAACAGTTTAACAAGTTAGATGATGGCCGTGAAAGCCTAACGCATTTTATCAATACTTTGTTAGCTTGCTACAGTAGTGATACAATTGTTGCTATTCACAGAATGAATGTAATACTTAGAGCAGTTAATGAGTATTATAAATCAACTAAACTGAAATCGAATGTGACTAAGACTAAAGCCATGATAGTTATCATCATCATCATCATCTTTGGCTCGACAATCCTCTGTGGATCTTGGCCTGCTCTAAGATTTGTCGCCATTCTGTTCGGTTTTTGGCAACATGTTGCCATCTTCTGATTTTTAATATTCGTAAGTCGGTTTCCACTCCATCTAACCACCTAATTCGCGGTTGGCCTTTGCTTCTTTTTCCTACAGGTGTTCCTGTGGTTAGCTTTTTAGCAATCGTATTTTCTGGCATTCGTATTATGTGTCCAGCCCATCTAAGTCTGCTGTGTTTTAATGAACGTTATGATATCTGGCTCATCAAAGAGCTGATACAATTCAAAATTATATCTTCTGCGCCACTGCCCTTGGTCGTTTACAGCTCCAAATATTTTGCGGAGTATTTTACGCTCAAATATTCCCAAAAGTCCTTTCATCTTTCTGCGTTAGAGTCCATGTTTCTGCTCCATATGTGAGGACCGGCCTCAGCAATGTTTTGTATATAATAATTTTAGTTCTTCTTTGAATGTTTCTTGAGTGGAAATGCTTTTGGAGTCCATAGTATGCCCTATTTGTAAGATTTATTCGTCTTTTGATTTCTTCGCTTGTTTTATTGGTAACAGTCAATAGTGACCCAAGGTTTGTGAAGTTGTCAACACGTCCAAAGGTATGACTTCCAAAGACTGTTTCTCGTTCCTCATGATAGTTATCACCAGGAACAAATACAAAAGGTTAAATTTGGATAACTTTTCCTGAATTTCTATATGCTTCATAACAAAAGTAGTTGAAACTTACCACACTTGGTCAAATGATATTTGATCTTGAAGTCACTCCGTTTATGAATTTTATTACACTACTGACAAATGACTCCTATATATATATATATATATATATATATATATCATATATATATATATATATATATTATATATATATATATATATAATATATACAGTACCCGCCACGCTAGTAGACACACGGGCACATTGAGCTGATACAATCCTGGGCCGAAACACTTGTTTCACTGTTTATGCCGAAAAGTGGACAGGCGAGAAAAGTAAACAATGAGACTAGCAAAACTTGTTTAGTTAGTTTAATTTAGTTTAATTCAGGTCGAGTATTTGTAAAAAAAGAGTTCTATGGATATGTTTTGTTTTGATATTATTTTACTCATAAAACCTATCAGAAAAACAATTCTAATTTAATATAATTATTGTAACTTCATAAAAGGCGTGAAATATTAATGATACTTCAAAAGTTTGTATTGTAAAAAAGGTGTACATTATACTATTTTAATAAAAAAAACATGTTTTCGAGGTGATTTATTTTATACCAAATTGCAAGTAATTAATCAAAAAAATTATGAAAAGTTTATTTTTTGAAACAAAAACAACGAAATTCTTCCAAACTAAAAATATAATTCAAGAAATATAAAATAATACATAAATATAAATAAATAATACAAACAAAATATTTACAAAACATGCTCAAAAAGTCCACCCTCCTGGGCAAGGCAGTAACCCAAACGGTCATAAAAACTTGACCGTACATTAGCAAGCATGTTAGGGCTAATATTTTGGAACGCACGTTCAATTTTTAATTTAAGTTCTTCCAAATTACTAGCTCTGTCATGACCATAAATAGATGATTTGACATGTCCCCATAAGAAAAAATCATTGGGTGACAGTTCCGGTGATCTCGCTGGCCACAAGATAGTTCCTTGTCTTCCGCATATTAGACGATTTGGGAAGGTAATATCTAAATATTGCCGCACCAAAGCATTGTTATGTGCAGGGCACCCGTCATGTTGGAACCAGATGTCATCAAATCTGTCGCCAGCGATTCTATGAATTTCCGGAACAATTTGCTGCTGTAGTAGGTCCAAATACTTTGCTCCAGTTAGGTTTCCGTCTATAAAGAATGGTCCAATCATATTATCTCCCAAAATTCCACCCCATACGTTTAACTTTCGGGGATACTGTGTACGCACTTCGAAAAAACGATGTAGATTTTCCCGAGACCAATAACGTACGCGGGATGAATTATGACGATTTAGTACTGGAAATGTCGATTCATCCGTAAAAACAATATTGTTGAGAAAATTATCGTCATGGTTAGCCTTTTCCATTACCGTTTCACAAAACTCCATGCGTCGAATATTGTCCTCAGGAAATATTTCATGACTTTTTTTGATTTTATATGATCGATAACGATTTTTCTTCAAAACTCTTCTAACTGTAGTAGCACTTGTGCCTACTACCTCAGCAACTTCATTGCAAGACATTGTAGGATTTTCTTTGACACACGCACAAATCATCACTTGTTTCTGTTCCTGATTTTCATCAAAAACAGGATTACGCTTGTGACTACGAGGGTTGACGCATCCCTGACTTTCAAAATTATTGACTACACGCGATACCGTTTTTAATGCAGGAGTTGGACGGTTTTCAAATGCACCGGCAAATAATTCCTGTATTTGTCGAAGCGTATTACCTTGGTAATACCATTTGACAATTTGAACTTTTTCCTCAGTTGAATATTCCATAATTAAAAATATATTTTTTTCAATGGAAAAACAATAGTTTCAACAATTCTGAATAGTTTCGCTACCCACCTGATTCTCCGCAGAAATCAGTCATAAATGAAATGCCATACGCCGCTATCTGTGATCGACAACCGACGGCTGAAGTCACATGTGAGAGCGGGCCGGATTAGCCCAGTGGATCAAATAAGCCAAGCAATTAGGTACCCATGTGTCTAGTCGCGTGGCGCTTATGTATATATATATATATATATATATATATATATATATATATATATATTACAACAGTAAAAAACATGGTTTACATATGTTTTATACTAGGTATTTTATTTTCTTTATAACTAGCTCATGTAGTATTTCAGTATATTATGTTGAAAATCGACAATATTCTTCCAGAAATAACGAGAAGAACCAGCTGACTACAAGGAACCATTGATTATAAACCACCACCTAGATAGCTCACCTCGTGGTAACCGAAAGACGTATCAAAAACTAGATGGCGTTACTCGAAAACCGTATCGAGATTCTCATTCTCTCTCTGACTTGCGAGGAGATAGGACTGGTGTCAGGGCCGAACTTACCTATAAGTGTATTATCTGTGTCAAGTGTTGTGACAAGTTATAGCGAAATTTTATAAAAAAGGACTCACATTTTAGATAAAAATGGCCTCTTTAATGCATAAATGTGTTTACGCGGGATGTTTTGAAAGAAACGATGGACAAATAATAATCTATCTTTCTTTAAATTTCACCTGAAAGACGTAGAGCGCACGAAAATTTGGCAAAAAACTGCGGGAATATTGATATTATATTGATGGATATCAGTGACCTAAAACAGAGGGTAATTTGCCAGCATCATTTTGCAGTGGAAATCATATTTACCAAAGTGGCCAAATAAAGTTATTTAGGAAAAATGCTCTTCCTCTTAATTTACGAAGTTAGCAACTGATTTAGTTGAGTACTCAACTTTAGAAATATTTTTATGTTTGCGTAATGCGCTTTGTCAATGAGAATAATACTATTAAAATATATGTTATATAAGATCAGTTGATATTGAATGATTTATATATACAATTAAATCAAAAGAGATTTTTTTTAAAATATGAATGCGTTGTTAGTATCACTCCAGAAATAATGGAGATGCTTGTTTTGCTTTAATTAAAATTACACATACATTTCAATGAATAACTATTTTAGGTGATACCCTACCAGTATGCTCTACATACGTTTATTGCGGTACGAAACGTAAAAGATTTACAAGTGGCGATTGTATGGTTAGGTCAACTCCATCGCCTAAGAGATCAAGTAGTAGTCTCAGTGATATTTCCAGTTTTGAAATTAATTTGCCCACAAAACTTACAACTGAATGAGAAGGTAAAAAAATGGAGTATCAAGTAAATGCTTTAAAGAAGAAGTGCCGTCAGAAAAACAGTCAACGTTGTAAAAGAACAACAAAAAACAGAAAATCGGCAACCAAATTCATGTCACAGGTACTGTTAGAAAATAAAAGCAAATACGTGCACACTTTTGTTAATATGCAGTTTTTACGCAAAACTCTTTCTCAATATAGTTACAATGAAAGGATTTAGCTCTGGCCATTTATTATAAGTCTCCTAGTTGTTACAATTTTTTAATTAGATCTCTTAACTTTATATTACCTTCAGTAAAAAACAATTAAAACTTGGTTGCATGTCATATCACCTCGCAATCATTTTGTAACATTGTTACCTTAACACTTCTACATTTGTAACTCGTTAGATCTAGGTATTTTCAAAATTCTTCTATAGCACCACATCTCAATGCTTCCAACTTCTTTATATTGTCTACTTTTAGTGTATAGCTTTCCATTCCATGTATCAAAGTCGAGAACACGTACAATCTTAAGGCGCTTATCCTCAGCTCCAGAGGAATATCTCGATTTTGTTCTGAAGCTATTTTCTTGTGGCATTATTGCAATTAACTAGTTTTGATGGAAAATAAGCCACAATTTTACTAAAAAATGATTTTATTAATGTTTCGACGCCCAAATCGGGTGTCGTTGTCAAAATACAAAAATTATTAATGAATTAGACAAACATGATGTTGCTTAGTAAAAAAAATCTTCTAATAATTCATTTAATCTAACTCATTTATATCGGCAATTCAGACATATATTATACATTTTAAAGTAGATAATGAAATATTGGCAATGATATTGCCAATATTTATAAGTTGCGTTCCTGGGACGACTTTATTGAAAGATAGTTAATTCGATTGCATGAAATCAACCCCAACTCAAGAATATCCGTCACAAAAAAATCATAACATGTAATATGTCTTTAAAAAGACAACCACATACAACGGTGACAACAAAATTCTCGCGCTAGGATATAAATATAGTCCAAGGAACGCAACTCATAAATATTGGCAATATCATTTTAAAGTCTTCTACTTTAAAATATATAATATATGACTCAATTGGCAATATAAATTGGTCACATTAAATAAATTATTAGAAGAATTTTTTTACTAAGCAACACATTTTTATTTAATTAACGGCACCCAATTTGGGCGTTGAACATTAATAAAAACAAACATTTTTTTTTTCAATTTTATAAATGCTTGTCTTGCAATTTCAATGCGTGTCCTAATTTCTCTAATAAATAACTTGGTCATTGTTTTTATTGTATTGTTATAATAATCTGTAAGTTTCATTTGTTCAAAGGGCTTATTTTTGAACATTTTTTTTTAAGTTTGAAAAAAATACTTTTTTTCAAAATAACCTAAAATTTATTAGTGACACCAATAATCCCAAAGAGTAAAAAATTTAGGTTTTGCTTTTCTGACTATTTTGGTCATAACTTGCTTACTCTTGATGCAAGAAACAAAAATATACCTTTTTTAAACACTTTAAATTTCATGTCAATCCAAGCATTTCTTTAAAATTAGGAGCTTTTGCAATATTTTACCGTGAGTGAATGGACTAAATCTGGAAATAAATTCCGTATATTAGCTTGAAATATTTTAGTTTCCATCAATTCTGTAAATCAATTTGTTTGAAAAGTTACAAAAAAGTAATATACATGAGATGCAATTTATCACTGCTAATTTTATTATGCATTTATGTTTTGTTATTTTTTGTATCGTGTTGATAAATAAATAATTTTTCGAAAACCTTTACTGTTTTCATTAATCAATTTTTAGCGTTTTTTCTGAAGTAAAATCGGAATTTCATAATATAGATTACAAGCACGTTAAAATTATTTGTTAAAATGCTGAATGTCATCCTTATATCGTCCTCATTGCACTAGAGAATTGCCGGAGCAGGGAACTCAAATTTATTTTTCAATCTTAGCAAAGATTTCAATGAATGTCGCCACCATACAGTCAGGTAGTACTTAGACATGAGGGCAAAGGGTGTAAGTGGGCGGAGTTTAACACTGAATTCGTTTTTACCTTAGAGTGAGGTATCTAGGTGGTTTATAATCAATGAAGGAACTTAACAAAAATATATCATTTTTTATCCATAATGAAAAAATCTAACAAATGAAAATAATCTAACAAGCCAATTGGGGCAAATTTTAAAATTTCGGATTAAAACTTCAACAACTTCCACAAAATGATATTTCTTATTTTACTTTTTCACTGTAAACAAAATGTGTGACTGTCTAACTACCTCTGTTATGCAATTTTTTGGTTATTTCACAGTACAAATATACTTTTCAACATTGTTGTAATAGTAACATACCTTGTATCACATTATCAGCAGGATAAACGAAACCAGAAGGAATAAAACCTTCTTGTCCATCACTTCTTACGATCCAATACCAATCTGGATCTTCTCTATTTAGTACTACAACAAAAAAGTACATTTAATGACATTTAAATAAATAATTTTTTTTTATTTCAGACAGGTTGACACCTCATTGCAGGAAATATAAATAATAACTGCATATAAAAGATATTTTCTAATATAACACTGTCTTGGAGATTTACGATTTAAAAAATTATCATTTGATAAGATAATTTTAACAAAAACGTTACAATTAGGTCTTTTTAAGGAATCAAATTATCATCTAATAAACATAATGTCGGCAATATTCACAGTGCAGTAAAAACTAATTGAACTAGAATCTAAGATCCAAAACCATGCACTTTCATACACACACTTTTTTTTATTAATAAAACTCCAACAGGAATCTTATGATTATTGCTATCTGATCATTCACTATGACCAATAAGCAAGTTAGTTCTATATAAATAATACTGTATATAAATATACACACATGCTTATGGAAAAATCATTAGTAATAATAAATGATAAAAAAGAAAACACTAATAACAGATTAATTTAAAAATCTCATTTACCTGTTACAAATTCACCTCTTTCCACAGATACATCATTTTCATCCCTAGCAATGAATGTATATAAAACAATATATCTACCAGACGGATCTTTAGAAAATGGTATCATATCTGGTTCAGAGTGAATGCTGATAGGAGAAACAGCCCCTGGCCTATGCTTCTTCCCCACAGAATCGCAGTCACTAGCCTCAGCACCAGCTCCATCACTAAAAAAGCAAAAGTGATAAAACACAACTACTAAATCTTCTCTCTTTTAAAACTTACCAGTCTTGGTTAGTATCTAAGCTGTCTCCTGAAGCCACATGTTCGTCCCTAGGTAGTTTCTTTTTAATGGCAAGTTCAGCTAAATGATTGTTGTAGGGTGTACAGTATGAATATGGAATAAATCCTTCTTGTCTTGTGTCCAAACCAATAACATACACCCAATCATTTTCTCTATATAAAATATTCACTATCTACAAAAGATTTAAAAAGGTAATACAACTTTTCTTGTGTAAACATGTAAGTATGAATCCACATATTACACACAACTAAACATATGGAATCACCCAGCATTTCTTACTAATAATAAGAAATGTATGACAACTTTTTTTTGCAGATAAAGAATAAAGGTTTTTGTTGGAAATACGGTTCATAATTGATAAAATTTGATCAAGTACACATTGAAAAATTTTATTATTTGTGTCAAGTTGTAAAACCGAGACGTCAGAGTAAAGCTAAGTTTGTGTTCAAAAAAGGTAATATGCCCTACGTAGGTTTGTCAGATGTTCAGAGGGAAGAATTGTTGTAGCAGGGAATGTCACAAAGGTAAATTTCAGCTACGCTACGTCTCCAGAACTTGTTTCAAAAACATATGCAAGATTTTTAGAATTGGGTACACTAAAGAACAGGCCTACAGAAATTCATCGTAGAGTAACTAGTGATCGACAAGACCGGTTTTTAGGTCAAATAGCTAGAAGAAATCCAACCTCTTCTCATCCGGAGCTCCAAAGGCAACTTTTGCAGACTACAGGTATTGACATTTCAGTTGAAACAGTACAAAAGAGACTTCTTCCCAAAACTTATTTAGCAGGAAGCAGTTGAGTATACCTGTAGTATACAAATAATGGCATACGCTGATGATATCGTCATAATTGGAAGAACCCAAAATGAAGCAGTGGAGGCTTTCACACGTATCAAAAATGCCGCAGAAAACATCAGACTTCTGATTAACATCCAGAAAACTAAATATATGCCGGCCATATCAAGAATTCAACAAAATAACTTAGAGGTGCAACACAAAACGATAGAAATGGTAGAAGAATTCTGCTACTTAGGATCACTGGTAGACTACAAAAATAACACATCCAACGCGATAAAAAAAAAAGAATATACGTGGCTAACCGCTGTTATTTTGACCTGGGCCCTCAACTAAGAGCGAGAAGTATGTCAACAGCAACAAAGTGCAAACTTTATAAAACAATAATACGCCCAGTGCTCACATACGGATCGGAAACATGGGCAATGACGACCCGAGATGAAGAGTTACTACGAGTCTTTGAAAGAAAAGTATTGAGGACCATATACAGCGGAGTAAACGAACAGGGCCTGTGGAGAAGGCGATATAACTTTGAACTCTATAGACTTTTTAATGATGCAGATATTGTGAAGACCATCAAAATAAACCGCCTAAGGTGGGTGGCCACGTTATGCAGATGGATGAGAGTAATCCCACTAAAATAACTATGGTAAACAGGCCGGTGGAAAGAAGAAGAAGGGGGCGACCTAAACTCAGATATCTGGACGATGTACAGGAAGATCTGAGGGAGGTTGGAGTGAGGGGCTGGAGAAGACAGACACTCGTTAGGGAAGGATGGAAGAATGTTTTGAAGCAGGCCAAGGCTCACCAAGGGCTGTAGCGCCAATTGATGAGTTGAGGGTTCCCGAGTTATCTAGACAGAACAAAATTGATCGGCTGAATTGGTGTCTGGAGCACCAGAACTGGACAAATAAAGATTGGCAAAATTTCCTTTTTTCGGATGAAACCAGAATTGGCCTGAGATCAGATGATCATCGAATTTGGGTTTTAATAGGTTGAGGCAGACAAACTAGACTGCAAACTGCCAGATCAGTTCCAAAATATAAAGGAGGAACTGTAATGTTTTGGGGAGGTATTATGACAGGGAAAAACACTTTGCGTCCCTTATGGCAAAGTTTAACGGGTCGCCAGTATGTAGATTTGGCTGTGGTGGAGGTGCAGTGGGAAATATTTTCATTTTCATGCACGATAATGCCCCTCCACATACCAGCAGAGTTGCCACAGACTTTCTGGAAACTGAAGATGTCACAGTTCTGAGCTGGCCTGCCTGCTCACCTGATATTAATCCCATTGAGCATGTGTGGAACCTCATTAAAAGAAGGATTAGAGCTTGAAGGGATAATCCAGGTAATGCGGATCAGCTCATTCAAGCCGCTCTAGAAGAATGGGCAAACTTACCTCAAGAACAAGTTGACAATTTGATTAGAACCATTCCCCTTGGATTGAAGCTTGTATTAGAGCTAGAGGTTGCAACACTGACTATTAAAATGAACAACAAGACTGTATCTTTCTTTAGTCAACCATTGCAATGTTTTCATTTGTTCGTGTTTTTTGCGTTTTGTTAATTTCAAGCATTTGTAACATTTTTTGATTGTTTTTTTTTTTGATAGTAATTAAACTTATTTAGAATAAAAGTAGATCATTTTCCATAAAAAAAAATTAGTAATACTTTACAAAATCGGAAATACTGGGTGATTCCATATAAGTTTGTTTGTGTGTATATAGAACTGTGATCAACAAGATAATGCTGCATAGAAATCTCTATTAAACACCTTCTAAGGTCTGTACTATCAAGAAAAACAAGGTGAAGAATTTGTGTAAACAAAGAAAGTAAACTTTTGACATACTA
Source organism: Diabrotica balteata (assembly GCA_918026665.1). Lineage (NCBI taxonomy): Eukaryota > Metazoa > Arthropoda > Insecta > Coleoptera > Chrysomelidae > Diabrotica > Diabrotica balteata. Next base: position 36,639,445 of record OU898284.1, read on the forward strand.
ATCTAAAATAAGTAATTACTCTAACGACTTTCAACTAAATTATATTCTTAATAATAAAGATTCTTACCTGGCCCCTTTTAACTTCTAGCTCATCATCAACACAAGGAGTAAAATCATGCAACACAACCATTTTGCTATCAGGTGATAACCCATGTTCCTTTTCGATCCCAACTCTGACCAGTGTTTCAATACTTGCAGAGCCAGTAATTCTTCCCATTCCTGGTGTAGCGCCATTGTTAGATCTAGTCAGTTCTTTTTCTAAATCTATATTCGTGGCTAAAATTAAATGACAAAAGTTAACAACACACAATAAACTAACAGACCTAATTTTAAAATGTTTTGTTCTTTCTTATATACAATTGACGCTTTTAATATTAAAATATTTGAGATTAAGCAACAATTAAGTAGAAATAATCTAGGATTACTTACCTTTTTTCTTTTTACCACGTCTGATTCTTACTGGGCATAAAAATGCCATTTTTTAGTATATTTACATACTTTATATACAGTAATAAGGTTTTAGTTGTTACACCTTAACAAATAGGTAAGACAAAACTGTTTGTTTTCATTGGATTTCACCTCCACTTATTTTCACTACAATAAATCTCAATAAACATAAAAAATATGTAAGGTAATGACTACAACTAACTACATAAAGACATGTCAACAGCAATTCTGATTAAGTGTATCTATAAGCACAGTTTGTTTCAGTTGTGTATTGAATTATCACAGATTTTGCAGTTAATTATTAAGGTCAAGTAATTCAAGTTCAGTATTCATAAAAAAAACTTAAAGAATTTAATTAGGTACTCTTATTTTTAGTGACAACGACATTATTGACCTTTCCACAGGTTCTTCTTGACAGTTGCTAAAAAACTACAGCATCTGTTATTTGATATGACAGCTTCACGAGTATACTCGAGACACCAGAGGCGTACAAAGAAGTCAATAGTAAATTTTATTGTTATTTTCATAAAAAAAGTTATTAAATGTTTTAAAATTAACAAGGAATTTGTAGAGGCATTACTTTTTCTTAAATTAAAAATTTGTTTTTGTCCGAAATCTTAAAAACTACAGTTTTATCTTTTGTCCACTATAAAAAAACTGGGGTACACTAAATTTGACTAGTGACTAAAATAAAAAATAGAAGAAAGGGTTTAAATTGTCGTTGTCAAATAACCTTACCTAACCTCACTTATTTTTAAGGTAAATAAATAGTACTTCTAATAAACAATAATATGTAAGATGAGTTCTAGTAATAAAAGGACAGTATATGTTGGCGGTCTAGCTGAAGAAGTCGATGAACAAGTACTTAATGCAGCATTTATTCCTTTCGGCGATATTATAGATGTACAAATACCGTTAGATTATGAATCTGAAAAGCACAGAGGTTTTGCTTTTATTGAATTTGAAAGTGCTGAAGATGCAGGAGCTGCTATCGATAATATGAATGATTCTGAACTGTTTGGAAGAACGATAAGAGTAAATTTAGCTAAACCACAAAGGATAAAAGAGGGCTCTACTAGACCTGTGTGGTCTGAAGATACATGGCTACAACAACATGCAGGTACTGTTGTAGTTTTTTGTAGATAATTCACATTTTTGAAAATATTTTATTTTATCATGGATGGTTCATTTCCAGTATTTATAGGTTGTTTGCAAATAGTTGGAAATATAATATTTTTTTATATTTCAGGTGAAACCATAGGAAAAAAATTAGGAACTGGAGAAAAAATGGAACAAGAAGAAGAAACAGGCGAAGCTACATCAAATGAATCAAAAAAAGTTAAAAATCCTCAAGTATACTTTGATATTAAAATTGGAAAGAGTGAAATAGGAAGGATAACAATGATGTTGAGGGCTGATATTGTTCCAAAAACAGCTGAGAATTTTAGGTGTTTATGTACCCATGAAAAGGGATATGGATTTCAAGAAAGCACTTTTCATAGAATAATACCAGATTTTATGTGTCAAGGGGTGATTTTACTAATCATAATGGCACAGGTTAGTAGTATAAAATAGCTTCATTTACTCATTTTTAGTTATTTTTGCCATAAAGATAGTCATTTTGTTATGATATAATTAATAAAAAAAAATTAATTAATAAAAAAAAAAATTAATAAAATAACACTAACTGAAACAGATTAATTAAAGGTGAAATACTCCATTATTGAAATGGAGTGTCAAAACTGGAAAACATGGAAGATGATGGTTATCTTTATCTATCTAATCAGCCATAAACGCCCACTCTTGGGCATAGGCCTCCCCTGTTTAATCTCCATTGGTCTCTATTGGGCGATCTGCATCCAGTCCTTTCCTGATGTTCTCTTAAGATCGTCAGTCCATCTCATCTGTGATCTTCCTCTTTTTCTTTTCCTTTCCCATGGTCTCCAGTGTAGAATTCGCTTATTCCATCTTTCATCTTTTTGCCGGAGAGTGTGACGGCGAAGTTCCATTTAAGTTTTGCAACCTGTCTTGATACATCGTTCACCTTTGTTTTTTCTCTGATCCATTAGTTTCTTTTCCTGTCTTTAAGACCGATACCCAGCATCTGTCTTTCCATTGCTCTTTGTGTTTTGGATATCCTGTCAATGTTCTCCTTTGTGAAAGTCCATGTTTGTGAGCCATATGTGATAACTGGTGGTTATCTAACATACAATAATATCAGAAAATGTAGTTTTTGATTAAATAAACTAAAGGAAATATGTTTTTAAAGATATTTGAATTTTCTATATGTAAAATTAT
>OU898284.1:36642689-36764341 GCA_918026665.1 Diabrotica balteata
TTTTCACATTTTGCGGCAATATATGCCCCACAAAACCACATAAATGGGGTATGAAGTTATTAGTGCTAATGTGACTCTTATGGTTATTCATATGGTTTTGAACTGTATACTGGGGCAGGTGATAATGTTGTTCCGACTGGAGTACCAGATTTAGGAGCGGCTGCAAATGTTGTTTCGAGATTGTCTCAAATAGTAGCTAACCATCAGAATCACATCATTACTTTGACAACTTTATACGACATTGCCATTGATGACTTATTTATATAGCAGAGGAATATATTCATTGGGAGCAATTCGAACAAATCTTATTCCGAAATGCAAATTATCTAAAGATAATGAAGTTTCAAAAGAAGAACGCGGATATTCTGAAGAATATGTGGGCTCATGCCATGGCGTTGATATATCAACCACCTTATGGAAGGATAACAAATGTGTACGACTAGCATCAACTTATGTGAGAATCCAACCATTTATAACCAGCAATGAGATACAAACAACTCCAAAAGCCTCCCGTTTTGATCGTAAACAAAGAAAGAGAATTGAAGTGAACTGTCCAAATGTAATCCACGAATATAAACGCGCACATGGGTGGTGTTGACCTGATGGATGGTCTTTTAGGCAGATATCACATCAGAATGAAAACCAATAAATGGACAGTCGAATATTTTATCACATTTTTGAACATGACTATGATAAATGTCTATTTACTGCATAAACGAATAAATCAAAGAAACTCTATATTCACCATAGAGTTACCGGTTTTTTAGAAAACTGATTGCTGCTGTACTATGCAAACGTGAAATAGGTGATGCCATAAAAACACCAGGGCGCCCGAAAAAAATACCAGAGACTCAAAAACTACTTCCTAAGAAAACATATTTACCACTAGCTGATAATTCGTTTTGACAAAATCGACCCACTTTCCTGAATGGTTGGATCGTAAAGGTAAACGCCAATGCAAATTCCCAGGATGCAAATCAGAAACTCAGTGTATTTGTTCAAAGTGCAAAATAAATTTATGTTGTTGCAAAGCAACAAAAAACTGTTTTTTTTCCAATTTTCATCAAAACTAATGTAAAAGAAGTTTGTTATAAGACAAAAGTAAGTAATAAATGTGTGCATAATTTCCAATCAATTATTTTACCAACCTCATACTTTAGAAATATTTCCTCTACTCACTGCCCAGCTCCGCCTCAAGGCGGACCTTTGATTATAGGGTTCAAATTTCATCTCACATGAAAAATGTGAGATTAGATTTCTATATTAAATGACCTTAAATAACCTATAGTGATTTTTAAATAAAGAAAAAAAAATGGGCACTAGAGGGTTAAGTATCTTGCTTTAGATTTGACTAGTATGCTAACACATTTAATACTTAAGCTGCATACAGCAAAGCAAAAATCGTTTTGTTTTATGCAAAGCAAAAGTTTTATGTGAATGTTGCGTATTCAATGTAAAATATAGAGAGCCAAATACCATAATTTGTGACAATATTTAATAAATACAATACTTAAAATTGTGAGATTATTTAGTATTTCATTATTGGGTATCTAAGATTCCAGTGACACAACTATCAGTGCTAAACTAAAATTACATTAGTTTTGTAATTAAATTTTTTACTAATATGTCACTCTAATTTAAATTTAATACCCAAATTATACCTTCACACTTTACAAGCAACTACAAATTTACAAGGTAGAAATATATTATCTATATAAATATAACTCAATAGAGATTGGAAACAAACTAAATAAATATTTTTGTAAGTAGTACTGAGGGAATTATTGCCTTTTAAAGGCTGTGGTAAATATGGTAAAACCTGAAATCAGCTGGATTCTCATTTGGGTTTATGCACACGAAAGTATATATTCAGAAACCCTTTTAGAAACATTTTTATTTTACTGATCTTAGACAGTGAAGGACAAACGCGACCCATTAGCAACGGTCGGAGTATACCGAATACCATGCACATGTGGAATAATATATGTGGGAACCACGAAAGGACACACAAACACAAGGATATAGATACATAAAACCATTGTCGTTTAGGACATATCGACAAATCTGCCGTTGCCGAACACGCTTTGGGAAGCGGAGAATATCGGATACTCTTTGAAGAAACACGAATGCTGGATAAAACATCCCAGTACTACCCACTGTTATATCGGGAAAGCGGTGGAAATAATATAAGCATCCAAAAATTTCAATCGGACTAAAAATTAACAAAAACATGGATACCAATATTAAAATCCACAAACACCCTTCCCGTAAAACACGAGAAAGAAAAGCAACCAACGACGACACGCCCCCTCCCCCCTCACGCTGCCGAAACCAGTGGAGGGGAGGCAAATAGAAAATATAAATATTGCCTCCGTGGTACAACCACGGCGACAGTTTCAGCTTACAAGCGAAGATGCCAACCCCTAGTGTTGGCGAAACGTCGAGAACTAATCTCAGAAGACAACGGCCTAACAGCCCGAACAAACAGTTTAACAAGTTAGATGATGGCCGTGAATGTTAGCTTGCTACAGTAGTGATACAATTGTTGCTATTAACAGAATGAACGTAATACTTAGAACAGTTAATGAGTAATATAAATCAACTAAATTGAAAATTGAAATGTGACTAAGACTAAAGCCATGATAGTTAATAACCAGGAACAAATACAAAAGGTTAAATTTGGATAACTTTTCCTGAATTTCTATATGCGGATAGTTATATGGATAACTTTTCCTGAATTTCTATAACAAAAGTAGTTTAAAAACATACCACACTTGGTCAAATGATATATGATCTTGAGTCACATCCTTTATGAATTTCATTACACTACTGACAAATGGCTCCTATATATGTTACAACAGTAAAAACATGGTTTACATATGTTTTAGACTAGGTATTTTATTTTCTTTATAACTAGCTCATGTAGTATTTCAGTATATTATATTGAAAATTGACATAATATGTTGGTTAATTACTATTAAACTGGAATAAGCCACAATTAAAGATAAAAATATGTTTATTGACGTTTCAATTTCCACTTCGGAAATCGTTCCTCAAAATACAAACAGTAAATTAAACAAATTTTGTTTTTTTGTTACATAGTGAAAAAATTCTTCTCATAATTTAATTTATATCTGACTCATTTATATAGACAATTCATACATACATTATGCATTTTAAAGTAGACGACTTTAAAATGATATTGCCCAATATTGTTGAGTTTGCGCTCCTGGACGGCTTACTTATACGATAGTTCATTCGATTACATGAAATCAACTTTAACTTGAGAATATCCGTCAGAAAAAAATCATAGCATGTAATTCGTCTTTAAAAAGACAAACACATGACATGATGACAGTAAAATTTTCCTGTTAGTCATTCCATAGTAAATTTGAGGGAAAAACCAGGAAAAAAACCTCATAATACTATCCCGACATTGTAAGTATTTGTTCGTGAATTTAGTTTACCTCAACAAACATCAAAATTCTGATTTTATATGTTACGTTATTTAAAAAAACATAAATGATGTATCCTCTATATGTTACTGACTTACTAATACTGGTATTTTCTTATTAATAACTTCCTCTTTCAATATTGGTAACCAGATCCTACTACATTCTGCCGAGGAATTTGCGACACAATTGGCCTCATTTAACATAATTAGAGCCGCTTCTTTGATTTTTCTTTTTTTACCATCCGTTTCCTTTTAGGACTACATTTGAATTATTCCATTGAACCCTATGTTCATTATCCCACGCGTGGTTTACAGATTTGAGATCTATCAAATTCTCTATTTTTAATATAAGATTGATGTTCACTTATTCTAACATTTAATGGCCTTGATGATTCACCTAAATAAAACTGATCGCATTCACAAGGTATTTTTAAAATGCAATCTTTGTCCTTTCTTGTTCATTGTTAGGTTTGGTTTTGGACAAAATAGATCTCAACGTGTTTGTTTGTTTTGAATGTTGTTGAAATGTTGAATTTATTTCCTATCCTTTTAAGTTTTTCTGATAGTCCTTTTATGTAAGGTATTGTTATTTTCCTCATATTATTCCTTGTGTATGCTGTAGGATCTCGTTCTAAGTTGTTCTGTTCTATTCGATCGATTGTTGAAAATTCCTTATTATAAACGATAAAGGATAATCATTTTTTAATAAAACAGATGTTAACAAATGTTTCTCCTCCAAGAACGAATTTTCGTTAGAACAAGTAATTTTGGCTCTATCGTATAAGGATTTAATTATTCCCTTTTTTACATTAATATTGTGATTTGATTTGAAATTTAAATATCTATTGGTGTGTGTTGGTTTTCTATACACCACACCTGAGTCTCATATCCAGTATCGTTCTTAGAGATTAAAGCATCCAGGAAAGGTAGCGTGTTATTATATTCCTTTTCCATGGTAACTGTTATTGTCTCTATATCATTTAGGAATATGTCCAACAACTCTGATCCATGAGGCCATATTGAGAATACATCATCTACATACCTCCACCATACTGTGGGTTTGAAATTTTGTTTAGAAATAATATTGGTGTGTATTGGATAGTCAATAGTGGTACCCAGATCCTACTAAATTCCTCGGCAGAATGTAGTAAGATCTGGTTACCAATATTGAAAGGGGAAGTTATTAATAAGAAAATACCAGTATTAGTAAGTCAGTAACATATAGAGGATACATCAATTATGTTTATTTTTTAAATAACGAAACATATAAAATCAGAATTTTGGTGTTTATTGAAGGTAAATAAAATGCACAAACAAATACTTACCATGTCGGGATAGTATTATGAGGTTTTTTCCTGGTTTGCCCCTCATAATTTACTATGGAATCACTAACAGGAGAATTTTACTGTCATCATGTCATGTGTTTGTCTTTTTAAAGACGAATTACATGCTATGATTTTTTTCTGACGGAGTCTCTATTTTCTATTCTTAAGTTAAAGTTGATTTTATGTAATCGAATGAACTATCTTATAAGTAAAGTCGTCCCAGGAGCGCAACTCAACAATATTGGCAATATCATTTTAAAAGTCGTCTACTTTAAAATGCATAATGTATGTCTGAATTGTCAATATAAATGAGTCAAATAAAATTAAATTATTAGAAGAATTTTTCACTATGTAACAAAACACAAAATTTGTTTAATTTACTATTTGTATTTTGAGAACGATTTCCGATGTGAAAATTGAAACGTCATAAACGAATTTTTATCTTTAATTGTGGCTTATTCCCCAGTTAAATACTAATTCATTCTATCCCAGAAATAACGAAAGAGCCAGCTGACTACAAGGAACTTAACAAAAATATATCATTTTTTTTATCCATAATGAAAAAATCTAACAAATGAAAATAATCTAACAAGCCAATTGAGACAAATTTAAAATTTCGGATTAAAACTTCAACAACTCCACAAAATGATATTTCTTATTTTACTTTTTCACTGTAAACAAAATGTGTGACTGTCTAACTACCTCTTTTATGCAATTTTTTGGTAATTTCCACAGTATAAATAAACTTTTCAACGTTGTTGTAATAGTAACATACCTTGTATCACATTATCAGCAGGATAAACAAAACCAGAAGGAATAAAACCTTCTTGTCCAATCACTTCTTACGATCCAATACCAATCTGGATCTTCTCTATTTTAGTACAAAAAACAAAAAATTACATTTAATGACATTTAAATAAATAAATATGCACTTTCATACACACACATACACAATTTTTTTTTATTAATAAAACTCCAACAGAATCTTATGATTATTGCTATCTGATCATTCACTATGATCAATAAGCAAGTTAGTTCTATATACAAAATACTGTATATATAATATACACACATGCTTATGGAAAAATCATTAGTAATAATAAATGATAAAAAAGAAAACACTAATAACAGATTAATTTAAAAATCTCATTTACCTGTTACAAATTCACCTCTTTCCACAGATACATCATTTTCATCCCTAGCAATGAATGTATATAAAACAATATATCTACCAGACGGATCTTTAGAAAATGGTATCATATCTGGTTCAGAGTGAATGCTGATAGGAGAAACAGCCCCTGGCCTATGCTTCTTCCCCACAGAATCGCAGTCACTAGCTTCAGCACCAGCTCCATCACTAAAAAAAGCAAAAGTGATAAAACACAACTACTAAATCTTCTCTCTTTTAAAACTTACCAGTCTTGGTTAGTATCTAAGCTGTCTCCTGAAGCCACATGTTCGTCCCTAGGTAGTTTCTTTTTAATGGCAAGTTCAGCTAAATGATTGTTGTAGGGTGTACAGTATGAATATGGAATAAATCCTTCTTGTCTTGTGTCCAAACCAATAACATACACCCAATCATTTTCTCTATATAAAATATTCACTATCTACAAAAGATTTAAAAAGGTAATACAACTTTTCTTGTGTAAACATGTAAGTATGAATCCACATATTACACACAACTAAACATATGGAATCACCCAGTATTTCTTACTAATAATAAGAAATGTATGACAACTTTTTTTGCAGATAAAGAATAAAGGTTTTTGTTGGAAATACGGTTCATAATTGATAAAATTTGATCAAGTACAGATTGAAAAATTTTATTATTTGTGTCAAGTTGTAAAACCGAGGCGTCAGAGTAAAGCTAAGTTTGTGTTCAAAAAAGGTAATATGCCCTACATAGGTTTGTCAGATGTTCAGAGGGGAAGAATTGTTGAACAGGGAATGTCACAAAGGTAAATTTCAGCTACGCTACGTCTCACAGAGCATTGTTTCAAAATCATATGCAAGATTTTTAGAATTGGGTACACTAAAGAACAGGCCTACAGAAATTCATCGTAGAGTAACTAGTGATCGACAAGACCGGTTTTTAGGTCAAATAGCTAGAAGAAATCCAACCTCTTCTCATCCGGAGCTCCAAAGGCAACTTTTGCAGACTACAAGTATTGACATTTCAGTTGAAACAGTACAAAAGAGACTTCGTTCCCAAAACTTAATTAGCAGGAAGCAGTTGAGGGTTCCCGAGTTATCTAGACAGAACAAAATTGATCGGCTGAATTGGTGTCTGGAACACCAGAACTGGACAAATGAAGATTGGCAAAATTTTCTTTTTTAGGATGAAACCAGAATTGGCCTGAGATCAGATGATCATCGAATTTGGGTTTTAATAGGTTGAGGCAGACAAACTAGACTGCAAACTGCCAGATCCGTTCCAAAATATAAAGGAGGAACTTTAATGTTTTGGGGAGGTATTATGACGGAGAAAAAACACTTGCATCCTTACAGCAAAGTTTAACGGGTCGCCAATATGTAGATTTGGCTGTGGGAGGTGCGTGGGAAATATTTTCATTTTCATGCACGTTAATGCCCCTCCACATACCAGCAGAGTTGCCACAGACTTTCTGGAAACTGAAGATGTCACAGTTCTGAGCTGGCCTGCCTGCTCACCTGATATTAATCCCATTGAGCATGTGTGGAACCTCATTAAAAGAAGGATTAGAGCTTGAAGGGATAATCCAGGTAATGAGGATCAGCTCATTCAAGCCGCTCTAGAAGAATGGGCAAACTTACCTCAAGAACAAGTTGACAATTTGATTAGAACCATTCCCCGTTGGATTGAAGCTTGTATTAGAGCTAGAGGTTGCAATACTGACTATTAAAATGAACAACAAGACTGTATCTTTCTTTAGTCAACCATTGCAATGTTTTCCTTTGTTCGTGTTTTTTGCGTTTTTGTTAATTTCAAGCATTTGTAACATTTTTTGATTGTTTTTTTTTTGATACTAATTAAACTTATTTAGAATCATTTTCCATAAAAAAAAATTAGTAATACTTTACAAAATCGGAAATACTGGGTGATTCCATATAAGTTTGTTGTGTGTATATAGAACTGTGATCAACAAGATAATGCTGTATAGAAATCTCTATTAAACACCTTCTAAGGTCTGTACTATCAAGAAAAACAAGGTGAAGAATTTGTGTAAACAAAGAAAGTAAACTTTTGACATACTAATCTAAAATAAGTAATTACTCTAACGACTTTCAACTAAATTATATTCTTAATAATAAGATTCTTACCTGGCCCCTTTTAACTTCTAGCTCATCATCAACACAAGGAGTAAAATCATGCAACACAACCATTTTGCTATCAGGTGATAACCCATGTTCCTTTTCGATCCCAACTCTGACCAGTGTTTCAATACTTGCAGAGCCAGTAATTCTTCCCATTCCTGGTGTAGCGCCATTGTTAGATCTAGTCAGTTCTTTTTCTAAATCTATATTCGTGGCTAAAATTAAATGACAAAAGTTAACAACACACAATAAACTAACAGACCTAATTTTAAAATGTTTGTTCTTCTTATATACAATTGACGCTTTTAATATTAAAATATTTGAGATTAAGCAACAATTAAGTAGAAATAATCTAGGATTACTTACCTTTTTTCTTTTTACCACGTCTGATTCTTACTGGGCATAAAAATGCCATTTTTTAGTATATTTACATACTTTATATACAGTAATAAGGTTTTAGTTGTTACACCTTAACAAATAGGTAAGACAAAACTGTTTGTTTTCATTGGATTTCACCTCCACTTATTTTCACTACAATAAATCTCAATAAACATAAAAAATATGTAAGGTAATGACTACAACTAACTACATAAAGACATGTCAACAGCAATTCTGATTAAGTGTATCTATAAGCACAGTTTGTTTCAGTTGTGTATTGAATTATCACAGATTTTGCAGTTAATTATTAAGGTCAAGTAATTCAAGTTCAGTATTCATAAAAAAAACTTAAAGAATTTAATTAGGTACTCTTATTTTTAGTGACAACGACATTATTGACCTTTACCACAGGTTCTTCTGTCTTGACAGTTGCTAAAAAACTACAGCATCTGTTATTTGATATGACAGCTTCACGAGTATACTCGAGACACCAGAGGCGTACAAAGAAGTCAATAGTAAATTTTATTGTTATTTTCATAAAAAAAGTTATTAAATGTTTTAAATTAACAAGGAATTTGTAGAGGCATTACTTTTTCTTAAATTAAAAATTTGTTTTTGTCCGAAATCTTAAAAACTACAGTTTTATCTTTTGTCCACTATAAAAAAACGGGTCACTAATTTGACTAGTGACTAAAATAAAAAATAGAAGAAAGGGTTTAAATTGTCGTTGTCAAATAACCTTACCTAACCTCACTTATTTTTAAGGTAAATAAATAGTACTTCTAATAAACAATAATATGTAAGATGAGTTCTAGTAATAAAAGGACAGTATATGTTGGCGGTCTAGCTGAAGAAGTCGATGAACAAGTACTTAATGCAGCATTTATTCCTTTCGGCGATATTATAGATGTACAAATACCGTTAGATTATGAATCTGAAAAGCACAGAGGTTTTGCTTTTATTGAATTTGAAAGTGCCGAAGATGCAGGAGCTGCTATCGATAATATGAATGACTCTGAACTGTTTGGAAGAACGATAAGAGTAAATTTAGCTAAACCACAAAGGATAAAGGAGGGTTCTACTAGACCTGTGTGGTCTGAAGATACATGGCTACAACAACATGCAGGTACTGTTGTAGTTTTTTGTAGATAATTCACATTTTTGAAAACATTTTATTTTATCATGGATGGTTCATTTCCAGTATTTATAGGTTGTTTGCAAATAGTTGGAAAATATAATATTTTTTTATTTTAGGTGAAACCATAGGAAAAAAATTAGGAACTGGAGAAAAAATGGAACAAGAAGAAGAAACAGGCGAAGCTACATCAAATGAATCAAAAAAAGTTAAAAATCCTCAAGTATACTTTGATATTAAAATTGGAAAGAGTGAAATAGGAAGGATAACAATGATGTTGAGGGCTGATATTGTTCCAAAAACAGCTGAGAATTTTAGGTGTTTATGTACCCATGAAAAGGGATATGGATTTCAAGAAAGCACTTTTCATAGAATAATACCAGATTTTATGTGTCAAGGGGGTGATTTTACTAATCATAATGGCACAGGTTAGTAGTATAAAATAGCTTCATTTACTCATTTTTGGTTATTTTTGCCATAAAGATAGTCATTTTTGTTATAAAATAATTCACACTAACTGAAACAGATTAATTAAAGGTGAAATACTTCATTATTAATGAAATGGAGTGTCAAAACTGGAAAACATGGAAGATGATGGTTATCTAACATACAATAATATCAGAAAATCAGAAAATGTAGTTTTTGATTAAATAAACTAAAGAAGGATATTTCTAAAGATATTTGAATTTTCTATATGCAAAATTATGTTTTTTATACATTAATATCTATATTTTCGAATATCTTAGGAGGAAAATCAATATATGGAAGAAAATTTGGGGATGAAAACTTCCAATTGAAACATGTAGCACCAGGAACTCTTTCAATGGCTAATTCTGGACCAAACACCAATGGTTCTCAGTTTTTTATTTGCACTGCAAAAACGGAGTGGTTAGATGGCAAACATGTAGTCTTTGGGCATGTTATTAGTGGTATGGATGTTGTAAAAAGGATGGAGAGATGTGGTACAAAAACTGGAAAACCTACTGAAACAGTTGTTATATCAAGTTGTGGTGAAATCCAATAAGAATTTTTGTTAATAAAATTTTTTATATGTGCAGATTTTTTATTATATTTCCTCTATTTTTTCTTATTTTTCTACCTGCTCATTAGAAAAGTACATTTTTGAACTATTTAAAAACTGCATAAAAATGGTCAAGACAAAAAAAGCAGTCTGACTGGGAAAAGTAGGTAACAGGAGCATTATTAAGTGGTATAAAATAAAACGCAGCAGGCGAGCAAAAGCGAGGAGGGCCTCTGTCATATTCATCCAGACTGGATAAGGCACTGAAGAAGAAGAAGTTAGTAGCGTTATTGCCCGATAGTTTTTACATTGAAGCTGATCTCCCTTTTTATGTAGTGGAATAATTACTCCGGTATTCCAGTCTTGTGGCAGTTGTTTATTATTCTATATGTTCACTATTCGTTCGTGTATCGCATTCAATAGGGAGTCTCATTCCTTTATTAATTCTGCGCTAATGTTGTCTAATCCAGGTGACTTGTTGTTTTTCAGTCTGGTAACTGCTTCTTGCATTTCAGCTACTGAAGGGGGGTTGTTTCTCTGGCATCCGTTTGATCCAGTATAATTCCATCATATAATGTATCTTCGTTTTTTTAAAACTTTTCTTTGAAGAGTTTTGTCCATCTTTGTAGTATTTCACTCTGTTGAGTTACTATATCTCCTTCTTTGTCTCTGCACCTCATTGTTCTTAATTTAAATTATCCTCTGCTTTTCTTAAGTTTTTGGTAAAATTTTCTGGTTTCTGATGGTTTATTTAGTTCTTCCATTTCTTGGAGTTCTTTTCTATGTGTTTTCTTTTCTTTCTGCGATGTATTTTCTTCTCTTTCCTCCTTAGCATTTTATATATCTCCTCTGCCTTTCGTGTTCTATGTCGTTGTTGTAGCCGTTGATATGCATTATTTTTTTATATAATGTTACGATACTCTTCATCGAACCACTGTCCTTCAGTTGATTTGAGCTTTTATTGTAGACCCAGTGTCTCTTTGGCCTCATCTTGTATGATGTTTTTACACGCTTTCCATTCTCTGTTTATATTCTCGTACTTTTGTCTATTTTCTAGATTTCCTTTTATATATTCTTGGTATTTTGCCTTTTTGCTGTTGTCTGCTAAGTTTTTTATTTCATATTTTTCAATTTTGGATCCTTTTTCTTTTTTAATGTTTGAGATTCAGGTTCTTATTCTACTTTGCACTAGGTAGTGATCCGAGTCTGCATTTCCCCCTCGTCTGCTGCATACGTTTATTACTTCTGAGTGATGTCTAGAGTCGATAATAACATAGTTACTGTAACCCCATCTTGAAATCTCCACGTTCACTTATGAATATTTTTTCGCTGGAAGCATGTGCTGGCAATGACCATGTTAAGGGAAGTTGCTAGATTTATTAGTCTGATGCCATTGTCATTGGATACCTCATGAAGGCTGTGCTACCTATAGTTGGTAGATATTATTGCTCTTTTCCTATTTTTGCGTTGAGATCACCATAAATAATTTTGATGTCATTCTTTGGGCATGAATGGTATGCAGCTCTAGTTCTTCATAGAACTTTTCTTTGACATCGTCTTCCTTTTCCTCTGTAGGGGCATGCACATTTAAGATGCTATAATTAAAAAAATTTCCCCTTAGTCTCAGGATGCACGGATGTAGAGTACATGGCACGAAGTCTCTTACGAGGTGTTTAACCTTTTTATTTACAATGAAGCCAGTACCTAGTGCGTGGTCTTTAGTGTCGCAACTATAGAATATAATGTGGTGTCTTTTGTCAATGGTGCCATTCCCGGTACATCTCATTTCCTGCAGAGCTGTTATATCTGTTAGGGGGTTCAAAGGAGTAGTGATGCGCAATATAAGGTGTTGCTTCCTGGTAACACCTCTAGCACTCCTACTTAATTCCTACCCTCACCTCCAAGAAGTGTGACTTAATCACACGGGTGGAGCCTGGCAAACCTGAGCAACCCTACCCGAGATTGGGTAACCAACCCCAGTGGAAAGTAGGTCAGGGCCGACGAGGAAGGGAGAAATGGTCCTCCGAAAAAGAGGTTAGGCATAGGGCTAACAACCTTATCCTAGAAAACACACGTGTTACGAATGTTCAAGGAACGAAAACCGGACTGATCGTCAGGCTATTACAATTCCAAAAAAAAATAGCACTAACTCTCATCTTATCATATAACATTTCAGAGATCTACTTAACTCCCATTCCAATTATACAGTATACTATACAGACGTGTATAAAACTGAAAATGGAGTCGGAGTGGCAATAATTAACAACAAAGAGATTCTCAAACATACAACTCCAGATACTGCAACTATATTAACAGGAGAACCCTATGAAATTTACCAAGCAATACTACACGCAAATGCAAATAAGATGAACAAAATATTCGTAACAGATTATATGTCAGTACTAAACATATTCAAACTTCGACCTTAAACGGTCAACCTCAGGTCGAAGTTTTAAACGAAAGTATCGTAAAAGCTCTTAAAGAAGCGGAGAAGTTATTATCCTAAAATGAAGAAAAAACATGAGAAAATAATTCTCAACACTAAAAATCTGATCGAAGAAAGAACGAGGCTAAAGGACAGGTATAACACAAACTACGCAGAATTTAGTCAACTCAGTAAAACAATAAACAAAGAAATCCGAAAAGACATACGGCAACATAACATGAGAGAGGTGACAAGGGTGATAGAGAAAAATAGAAGTTTGAAAGTTCTAAGACACAACACGTCCACAGGAAAAAAGAACATACATAAGTTAAAAAATAAACAAGACGGCATTGTGACTGATAAGGAAGAAATAGTGAAAACAGTGGAAGACTTCTACAGTAGACAACTCTATGAAACAAGTGAATCCGATGAAAGACGCCCCTTACCAAAGATAGAGAATCAAGGCTCAGAATTAATGCCGAACATAACTGTTGACGAAATTAAAAATGCACTTCGGGTGATGAAGAACAATAAATCCCCAGGTGAAGACAGGGTAATGACCGAAAGCCTAAAACTAGGAGGAAATAAGCTCTTACTGACACTTGCTAAACTGTTCAATAAATGTCTGTGCGAAACGAAAACACCGACGCAGTGGAACAACGCGGAAATCATATTACTTCATAAGAAGGGAGATATCAGCGACCTTAGAAACTACCGCCCCATTAGCTTGTTGTCACAAGTATATAAGCTATTTACAAGAGTTATTACCAACAGGCTAGGAAGTAAGTTGGATTTCTATCAGCCAAGAGAGCAAGCAGGTTTTAGAGCAGGATATGGCACGAATGATCATTTACAAGTAATTAAGAACTTAATAGAAAAGAGTGTTTTCAAAAGTCATCAAAAGATGTTAAAAGCCTTAACAGAGTGCCGTATAGATCATCGCTATATAAACATGATAAAATACATCTATCAAAATGGGACAGCAAGCGTGAAACTGGCAGATAAAAAGACCAACGTATTTAAAATAAAACGGGGAGTGCGACAGGGAGACACAATTTCGCCAAAATTGTTTACAACATTATTAGAGCATATGTTTAAGAACGCAAATCTGAGTGAAAAAGGAATTAATGTCAATGGAGAAATGCTTAGTCATTTGAGGTTTGCTGACGATATTGTCCTTTTTGCTGACAGAATCGATGATGCAGTATCGCAACTGGAGAAACTATACCTAGCCTCCCTACAAGTTGGATTAAAAATCAACCACACAAAAACACAAATCATGACAAATCTTGTGTTAAGCGAAAAGATTTCAGTAAATGGCATGCATATTGAAGAAACCACCTCTTATAAGTACTTAGGACATGAGATACGCATAGGAAGAGATAATCAAACGTGCGAACTAAGCCGCCGCATAGGACTCACTTGGGTGGCATTCGGCAAGCTGAGCTATGTTCTTAAATCAGAACTGCCTATGTATCTTAAAAGACAAGTTTTTAATCAGTGCGTGTTGCCAGTACTTACATATGGTGCAGAGACATTAACACTAACCAAGAAAGTAAGAAATAAAATTTGTGTTACCCAAAGAGCCATGGAACGATCGATGTTAGGCATTTCTCGTAGGGATCGGATCACGAACAAGGAAATAAGACGGAGAACAGGAGTGACAGATGCCATAGAAAGAATTATGACCCTTAAGTGGAACTGGGCGGGGCACATAGCTAGAATGTCGGATAACAGATGGACACAACGAATAATACAGTGGAGACCGAGACAAGAAGCACATCGAAGTAGAGGTCGTCCACCAACAAGATGGTCTGATGACATAAAACGGATCGACAAAAATTGGATGCAAACAGCACAAAACAGAAATACATGGAAAATACTGAGGGAGACCTATATCCCGCAGTGGATAGATCCGGGTTAAACGATGAGATGATACATATTCAGGAAAATATATACACAGCATCCATTATCTTTACTAATAATGGAAGAATTAAATAAGATATAAGCATCAAATTTCTCTGGGTCCTATCACATGTTGGAATAGCAGGTATAATGAACAGCAGAAAGAAATGCCCAAGAAATCTATAAACAATAACAGTGTCTCCACGCCATCCGAATCTATAAGTATGGATATAAATAGCTACTTTATAAAGCATTTTTCGAAAACTGGAACAATATGTATACAGAGGAAAGCGAATAATTATTTTTCGTTTACGACTTAGACATACCTAGTTATGATTTGTTTAAACTAGAAAAAATGTCCAATTTGTGATGAGTGCGGTTCACCCCTTAAAGAAAAACATGTGCTAGTGGAACAGTGAGAGATGTTCAATCGTCACAGATTTAAAAACCATTTACCAAACAATCTTCAAGACATTTTAAATTCAAATACCATTATCGATAACCTACTTTTGTTTTTAAAAGACTTTAGTTTACTATTAGCTGTTACCGCTTCACTAATAACCTTATTCTGTTGAAGGGGTTTTTTGTAAATAAATAAAAAAAGACATGAAAAATAAAGAAAGATTGTTGATGATGACACAGCGCCGTCGTCACGATCCAAAAAAGGATACGAACAAAAGAAAGTAGACAAAAAAGCGATGGAAAGACAAATGCTTAACATAATACTGTTAGGTACACGGATAAAAAACTTCACAAAAGATAAAGACACTACCAGCGAAACAGTAAAACCAAAGTAGACATTCTCCGAACACACTATTAAACACATAGACGAAGATGGAATAATATTATTAAAGATAAGCGTGTAAATCACAGATGAGCTCATAAATTAGATAATTAAAATTTTTTTCGGAATATTATTAGTATTACGTATGAGATTGTCAAGATATTACTTTTGGTACAAAAATTCACTTCCGGTTTTGAGATGACCGGAAGTGAAAATTTACTTTAAGTTTTAGACCCACAATGTATATATGGATCGAAAGGTCTCGTCGAGACGAATGTAAATATGTACTTCCGGTTGCGATCCGACACCGGAAGTGACCCGAAACGCGCATAAAACGTCAAGATAGAGCAAATCTGGCACCGGAATTCGTGATCAGCATGCAAAATTAACTGCTAAATGATATCCATGTCGACATTTGATGAACTAAAAATTGCATTCCGGTTTTGAGGTCGACTTCCGGTTTCGTTTTTATTAAAAAGTAAAAATAAAAGTTTACATAACTCCCGGTGCCAAGCAAAAGTTTTCAGAAAATGGAGACATTGTAACAAAAAACATTGTTTTCGACGAAATATTTCGTGATATTTAATACACTTTTTACTTGCATTATTATTGATGAATGTTATGTATATTCTTGCTTATATTGTTTGTATTGATCTCTTAATTTTTCTCGCAAAATAAAAATTTCATTTAAAAAACTCGATGTCGAGTTGGTCCGCTAGTTATAATTAAATAGAAAGCAATTGAAGGAAACAAAGGAACCAGGTCGTTTTTCTATTGAAACTAAGTACAAAATAGTAGCGTTACAAACTTTATCTTAAAAAATACATGCGTTACCTCTATTTATTATCTTAAAGGTCATTTAGAACATAATTTAAAATTACAAAATCAATTTACTTGTAAATTACTTATTAGTAATTATCAAAAAGTAATTTACAAGTATTTTTTACATAATCCGTGAATGTATTATCTTTAATTTTATCGATACGCCAAAAAAAACGTACTAAATAACAGGCATTAGGGAAATCTAATTTTTTAATTGCAATATAGCAGTGCGAATGGACCGATAAGTTTGGATACGATTTTATTTTTATCTAGTATTCTAAAGGTCGATTCAGACACATCAGTCCGAATCGGTCCTGTTTGGTCACAGAACTACATCGGGTTAGAATTTATGGAGAAGCTATGAGCATATTAACGTATGATGTATTAAAAACGTCGTCGGTAGGCGTGGCTAACGATAATACCAATATGGGGGCGAAATCAGGGCCAGACTCAATAATATTAAAACTACTATACAAATATGACTAGTTATTCAGAAGATTTAATCATAATCTAAAAAAGTGCAATACATTTTGAATAAACTATGATTTATTTATCCCGCGGTAAACACTAACAACACAATTTATTATACATAAAGATAAATTAATACAGTCAAATACTAATTTATTCTCTGAAGTACGGCCATTACTTTGTTTACATATTTGTATACTAACCTGTGCAACGATATTCCTGAAGATTTTTTATTAACATTGCTTCTGCTACTGCAACTACGTTGAGAACAAGAAACCATTATTATGCACTATCACAATATATTTACAGTTTCTATAAAAGTATTATATCACTAAAAATATTTGAAAATCAACAAATTTAAACAAACATACGATCTGTCAAAAGTGTCAAAAATATTCTTAACAATATGGTCGAAGTGAGGTCGTTTTTATGCACGTGATGCCCTCTTCATAGATTTTAACTCGATGGGCCGAAATGAGGTCGTTTTTAGTCACGTGATGCCCTCTCCATAGATTCTAACTCTATACAGAACTATTAATTATCTGACAGATGGGAAACTGGATGAAAACCATATTTCTATTAAAGAATATTTTGTATGACGGATTGTTGGGTTCGGCGCCAGGACTGTGACGAGACGTGACTGATGTGTCTGAATCGACCTTAAATATTACCGAGAGACATTCAAAGCGCCGGTAAATGACAGGAGTGAATGACAGGAGTAAATATCAGAAACAGATACGGAGGATGATTGAAAATCAAAGAAAAGAAGTAAATAAATTAAAAACAAAACAATTATGAGAATAACAGCATAAGGAATAAAAATGTGGATTAGATAACCTGTAGAACAAAAAAACACCAGAATAGTCACCACACGTGCAGCAACAACGAATTAGAAATGCAATTATTAGTTCAAGACATAAAAAACGTGCTTTGGCACAGTCTCAAGGATTATTATAGTCATAGGTCGGATCTGTTGATAGAGTTTGTACGTTAAAGGTACATATATACATTTGTCGTTTGTTATAGTAGCCTGATCTCTTCTGGTGATTCTTAGCACCCTCTACTCCAACTCTGTTTTAACCATTGCCTTGGTCAGGAAAATTGAAACCACCGGGGACTGAGGGCCGTACACTTAATCTATGCATAATCAGGGGAAATTTGGCCATCAAAAGCCGCGCTGGCCGTTATTAGGTATGCATCGTAGGACAAGCTCTAAGACCTTCCAGACTACGCGGGATGTCCCATGTTTCGTTCTCTAATAAACTCGTCCGGGGATAATCAGAGTCGAACAAGGGGTGGTTTTAGTCGGTAGGCGACCTACAGGGTGCACAATAGAGGCCGGATTCCGTGTGAACTCTGTGCCATTTCGTGTGGTCCTGCCTTCTGGTTGAACCAACAGTACTAGGGACACCTTACCTAGTCGGTTTCGAACCTTTCCACCTCATTAAAAAAAAGGTTAGGTTAGCTTTTTTCCATCTATTTTTGTTGAGAACTGTTTGTAATTAATAATTTTAAGACATTTTCTGTGTCGAAGTAAACCAAGTATTTCAAAGAAAATTCCCACGAGACAAAAATCTGAGAGATATATAAATTAAACAGCGGAAATGGGCCCTAAACTATTACTGAACTAAATAATAGTGGAGGCAGCACAAATGAGGATACTATGCAAAATAATTTCATAGAGTATGGCGTAAATAGGGGAGAGTTACCTAAGACGGGAAGGTTCCCAAGTAGGGACACTAGCAATTCTAGAAAATCTGTAACAAGTGGCAACACCTGCACTGAAAGAATGAAAGCTCGCCATTCAGTCGTATTGTCACGTAAACGACACGAGGCTAGCATACAGCATACAGGTAGCGTTCGTCAGAACAAGTTGTTAATGTTTACATATTTTTTTAAATTTATTTACGTACAACATTATAGTGAATATAGCGTTAATGGTAAGTATCTGTGAAACTTAACGTTATTAGTCAATAACAGAGTTTATAGTCATTGCATTTCACTGAAAAGTATTTGCCACTAAAGCTTTTGTTTAATATCGGTTAAGATTTTTACAAAATGGGTGCAAATCTCTTAAGATGGGACAAAGTTAAACTTCCTAAGTCGGGACGTCCCATCTTAGGAACTAAAATATGGCTACAGATATTCATCTTATACCTGCCTACTTTTAACTAATTAAATCATTAATTACTCATAAATTCTTACATATAACGATAATTCATTCTAAAAACATTTATAAGTAGGGGTTCAGTAATTAGATTATACCCAAGGAGGTCATAATATTCTAACCTTGATTATAGCTAAGTAAAGATAATGTGTCATTAAAAAATGTTTTTTCAGTGAACTCTATATCTCGTAAGTGGCACTGATATATTTTTCTTTTACAGATGCCAAATAGAAATCCAAATTCCTATTACAAAAGAAAAACTGATCGTGGAAACTGGTCCGTTCAAAATATGATTTTAGCTGTACAAAAAGTTCGGAATAACGAACTATCGCTTCGAGAAGCTGCTGACAGATATAATATTCCTAAAAGTACTCTTCAAAGACGAGTTACAAACAAAAATAAAATCGTGACCGAAAATGACAAATATCTTGGTCGGTTTAGGCAAAAATTCTCAGTTGAACAGGAACACGAAATTTTAGATCATATTCTTGAAATGGAAAAGCGATTTTTTGGAATTACTTATAAAGAACTTCGTTGTCTGGCATTTGACTTTGCCCAAGCCAATAATATTGCTAACAATTTTAATAAAGATACTCGAATGGCCTCTAAAAAGTGGGTTTATGAGTTTTTGAGTCGACATAGAAATATTTCTCTGAGAAAACCAGAAGCAACCTCATACGCTAGAGCTACAGGATTCAACAAGAATGCAGTCCAAAGTTTTTTCAGCAACCTGGAAAGTATTTATAATAAACATCACCTCACTCCAGATAGAATCTGGAATATTGATGAGACCGGAGTGACCACCGTCCAAAAATTATCTAAAGTTCTTGCTCAGAGGGGTAAAAAACAAGTGGGAGGTTTAACAAGTGCCGAAAGAGGAGTTAATGTCACTATAGTAGCTGCTATGAGTGCAAGTGGCAATTTTCTTGCGCCTGCTTTTATATTTCCCAGAAAGAAAATAAAACCAGAGCTGATGAACAATGCACCTAACGGTAGTCCGGCATTTCCACAGGACAAAGGATGGATGGATCGTGATGTTTTTTTAAAATTCATAAAATATTTTGCACAACAAACCAGACCTTCGAAGGAGTGCAAAATTCTTATTATTTTGGACGGCCATTGTTCACATACAAAAAGTTTAGACGTTATAAACTTCTGTCGCGAGAATGGTATTATTTTATTATGCCTGCCACCACACTGTACGCATAAAATGCAACCCCTAGATGTTTCGTATTTTAAATCATTTATGAGTTATTATGATTTGTACCTTACTAGATGGCTAAAAAATCATTGTGGTCGTACATTTGGAATATATCAAATCTCAGGGGCTGTTGCAGAAGCATTCTCAAAGGCATCTTCTGTACAGATAGCGACAAATGGATTCCGAGTAACCGGAATTTTGCATTTTAACGAAGACGTATTTCAAGACTGCGAATTCGCTCCCTCTAAAACGACGGAACAATCAGTGGACAATGAAACTACATCACAGGTCAATAAATTACCCGTAATGATGGCTCATACCGAAGGCGTAAATCAAGTTGAAATGTATGATAATCCGATTCCTTCAACCTCAAAACAGTCTGTTTTGAGGTTGAAGATAACAGACCGATACAGAGAAGCCAAATCATTCCTATCCAATTTCCGACATCCAAGGTAAAAGTGACTGATATTAGTCCGCTACCAAAGGCACAGAAAATAAGAAGGTAAGACTTCTTCTAGACATTCTCTGAAATCCACGATACTCACAGAATCGCCGTATAAAAATGAATTAGAGACGTTGCAATCCACAATCCCTACTAACAAGGTTAAATCTGTGAAACGAACTGTAGTTATGGACCACAGCGCTCGAAATGCAAATATTAGCAATATCACAGTCGTCACTTCAACTAAAGATGATTCAAACTGCATTGTATGTGGAAAGAAGTACGCAGAGAGTAGTGAAGACTGGTACAACTGCAAAATATGTTCAAATTGGGCTCATGAGTCTTGTGGAGTAATGGATGATCTCTATTTTATTTGTGGAAGTTGTATAGAGTAATGTCCCTTTTTGAGAAACCCAACGGACCATCTTAGGATTCCGGTTTCTCATGATGAGACATTCACACTTTTTTTTAATAACAAAAAACGAAGCATATTTTTTATTTAGTTTATATCTAAAATGTGTTAATAATTAGAATAAAGTTTCATTTTATTACCTCAACTTTTTTTTAATATCTATAGATTTTCAAGTATTTGTTATAAAAAAAACTGTCCCAACTTGGGTGACTCTCCCCTACATCAGAAAAACATGCAAAGTCAAAGATATCAATAAATTAATATTGAACGGGAAAAAAAGAATGGAAGGAGTACATCACCAGAAAAGATGAACTAATAATATCAATTAACTAAAAAGAATTGAAGATATCATCTCATAATGTTATAAAAGAATGAAGAAGTATATCATGTTGGTATCATCCTCTAACAATCTGCTTATAATTTGATAAAAATTTGAACATTTCCTATACATTTACGTAACGTTCCTTGCATGTTAAAAAAATGTTTACTTATTTTTTATAAATTAGTTCAAAATATACAAAATTACCTTTAAACAATAGCCAACTACAACGATACCATTCGTTATTTTCTTGACTTCATTAGATCAATTTAAAAATATGTACATAATTATTTGTTTTCGGTTTGAAACGAACTAAATGAATGCCATTTACATAGTTGTAACTTTAGTTATCGGCTTAACAAGAGTGTAAGTTTTGGTAAAGTGGGTAAGATGATTTTTTTTAGATTAGGTACGAGTATACTAATTTTGAAATGGATTTTCCTTAAAAATTATAACAGAGGTACTACAGAATTTAAAGAGAAATTGGTAAATGTTTTTAACACGTGTACTGCGGCAACACATTTTTAATATTCTCTGGGTATACGATACGAACCACATAGTAGCTGTATCCTATGGCGTTATTGTGCGTTATGAGCCACATAATATGACTCGTAGACATAACAATAATTTTTTTATTATTTCTTGTTCAAAACTGTTTTTTAATATGTAAGGATGATTTAAGTAGATCAGGTGAACAAAAAATGTAAGTTGCCTAGAAGAGAAATTTTTTTTATTTGAACGAAATAAAAATACACATAACATAAACTTAAAAGTGCCATAGATTTTTTAAGACATTCTTCTTCTTCTTCTAGTTCCATTACCGTTATCGATCGTTGGATATCATGTTGGCTACCATATTCGCTATCATGACTTTATTGACAGCAGCTCTAAATAACGATGTAGTTGATTTTCCATACCATTGTCTTACATTTTTCAGCCATGATGTTCTTCGTCTACCAGGACCACGATTACCTTGGATCTTTCCTTTAATGCTCAGATCTAAAAGATCATATTTTTCAGGGTGTCTTATAATGCGACCGAAGTATTCCAGCTTGCGTTTCTTTGTTATATTGACCAGTTGTGTTGTTTGGCTCAGCCGTCTAAGGACCTCCTCATTTCTAACTCTGTCGACCCAGCTTATTTTCAGTAGTCGTCTGTATACTCACATCTCAAAGGCTGTTAAGCGTTTAAGCATAGCCTCAGTTAGAGTCCACGCTTCCACTCCATACAGCAGGACAGGAAAGATGTAGCAAGATGCCATACGAACTCTAAGTTCAATGCTAAGATCGTGACTGCAAAGTACGTTTCTCATTTTTACAAAGGCAGCTCGGGCTTGTTCTATTTGGCTTTTAATTTCTGCGGTTGGATCCCAGCTCTCATTGATATTACTGCCGAGATACACGAGTTTCTCTACTCTGTCTAGTGTAGCATCTCCGACTTTTATACCGTCATCCTGTATATAATTTTGTTTGCTAACTATCATATATTTAGTTTTCTTAACGTTGAGTTTTAATCCATACTGATCACAAGTCTGTTTTATTTTGTTCATTAGATTTTGAAGGTCTTCTCCGCAATTGGCAAGGACTAAGATATCGTCGGCATATCTAATATTGTTGACGGTTACTCCATTCACAATAATACCTTCGGTTGTCTCCATTAAGGCTTCCTTAAATATTTAGATCTTTATCGTCCAATCCAGCTCTTTCCAATATTTCTAGCATTTTGTGTTGTCAGACTTTGTCAAAAGCTTTTTCAAAATCGATTGCACAAATGTACACATTTTGATTTATATCTCTGCATCTCTGTACTAGCACCTGTATACTAAACAAGGCTTCTCTTGTACCCAAACCACTCCTAAATCCAAATTGAGTAAGTATTGCTAATTCTGTCCTCTAACAGCGTTTAAATTCTGCTGTGTATTACTCACAAGAAGATCTTCAAAACGTGACTCATCAGACTTATTGTCCGATAATCACCGCATGTCTTTGGACGATGTTTCTTAGGTATTGTGACAAATGTCGACTTTAACCAATCAGTTGGTAATATCCCAGTGTCATAAATTCTGTTAAAGAGATTACACAGAGCTTTAATTTCATTTTCTCCCAAAAACTTTAGTATTTCAGCACTTACTTCATCGGGGCCAAGTGCTCTTCCATTTTTTGCCGTTTGAACGTCTTACCTCACTTTACTATTTACTTATTTACTATGAAATTGTGTTTTTGCGTGTCTTATCTTCTGCCTGATTATTAAGTGGATCCCCTTGTGTTCGTTTTTATCTTTATTTCTGACTTCTCTTCTTTGATCCATAAGTCTCAGTATTTCTTCTGTCATCCACCCTTGTTTTTTCTTGCTTTTAGCGCACTCAATTTTGTTTCTTGAACAGTCTTTAAGACGTCTTTAATTCTCGTCCAGTTTTCATCAGTACTTTCTTCTTTGCTTGATGTTAACTTCATTTTTTGTTCTAATATACTAGTTATTTCTTGTTTTACAGTATCATTTAGCATCGTTTCTCTATCAACAGTAACTGTTTGCTTATTCGTCCTTGCAACTCTTTTTAATCTCAGTCTTATTTTTCTACTAAAATATTGTGATCTGTTGGTATATCTGCGCCTGGATATGTTTTTACTGCTAATACTGAAGTTCTGTATCTCTTATTTATACATATGAAGTCTATTTGGTTACGAACAACTCATTCAGGTGTATCTGCTGGTGATTTCCAGGTGTAAAGACGACGTTTTGGAAGTTTGAAAATTGTGTTCGTTATTCTACGCAAAAATATGCCAACATTTATCTCCTCTTTCATTTCGTATTCCCAGACCATATTTCCCTATGATATCTTCCTGTTCACCTTCACCAATCTTTGCATTAAAATCTCCCATGATAATATTGAGATCGTGTTTCTTTGTAGGTGCTAATACCTTTTCTAAATCATGATAGAATTTTTCAATTTTTGTTCATAGTCTTGTGTGAATGCATATACTTGTAATATGTTCACATTTTAAGACATTACAAATGTTTAAAAAAAAACAAATATTTATTTTTATTAAAAAATTCACCATTTCGTCCAAGCAAATTGTGAACTTACTTCTTCTGCTTTTTATCACATATATCACACATGGATTCATATTTTTAACAATCTTCCTGCAGCCAAAGTTGGCAGCTAATACATTTGATCCAATCCACGTCCTTTTAAGTGCAACTGTACAGTTCACCACACCCTACACAACAACAATGTTTATTGTCATCATCGTCTTTCAAGTGGATATCCAGGGATGAGTTAGACTTGGTGTCAGTGGTACACGTTTTTCGTTTCTTAGATTGCTTGATTTTAGTATTTCCTTTGGTAGCCTCTTTGGTTACTGTTTTTGACTCAATTGTTTTGTTTTGTGTATAGGTATCGGCGAAATATAATCCATCAAGAGTTATTTGACATTTTTCTCTTGGCACTGTTAAACTGAGATCTGATGCCTCTGATGAAGAATATATAATTTCCTGTGGATTTTCCACACAGTTCAGTTGTAATGAAATTTGCCTGAGTTCATGTTCCTGATCTTTATCTACTTTTGCTGTTGGCGTTTCTGAGGAATTCGTGGTTTCCTGGCAGTGTGAACAACCTG
Organism: Diabrotica balteata; assembly: GCA_918026665.1. NCBI lineage: Eukaryota > Metazoa > Arthropoda > Insecta > Coleoptera > Chrysomelidae > Diabrotica > Diabrotica balteata. The sequence goes on from OU898284.1 coordinate 36,667,859, forward strand.
GTTAAAGTGAAGTAGTCTCAAAATTTTTCTATTTGGATTTATTTTAATGTAGCAATTACAATCATTGTAATAATAGGATTTTAAAGGTCTTTCTAGTGGCTGCAGATAAACGGTTGTGACTGGGTACACAGAGCCAAACTATGGTATTTTCCTCTGTAAACTCTTATATATCCATACTGTTGCAATAGGAGCTATGTCCATTCAAAATGAGCACTACTATTTCATCAGGCTTCCTTGGTCCAAAATGGTTCCTTAGCCACAGAAGGAAAATGTCAGTTGTTAAGTACGTCCAATTTTGTGACATGAAAATTATGAAATCAGGCGGCACATCGTCCTTGTACTCAGCTTTTTATTTTTTCTCTTCAAAACACATGCTGGAGGTAAAAAGGTACCCTCTCCATTGCAGCAAGCGATTAGAATATGGTTTAACTTTTTTCACTGGATGTTATTGCAGCTAAGCTCTTAGATACCTTTGCTGCCAACACATAACCTGGTCTGTTATTTAGTTAAAGTCTGGATTTATCTACGTTAAATGTATTTCCTGGATTATCAAGTAGGTTGTGCTCTATCAAGATGTTTTGCAGCAATGAAAAGTAGTTTGCAACATTTTTCTTGTTTAAACCCCCTGATCGTGTATGAAACTCCTTCCGATTTGCGGATTGAGAGTTCTGGATTTCGTTTTAAGAATAAATGTAGCCAATACATTCCGGCAATTTCTTTTTCATGGTTAAACTTGTGATGAAGATTACATTTCTCAGCCAGTTTATATGCCATGTTACGTACTTCTATTCTAGACGGTGCAAATCCGAATGTTAGTAATCTTATGATATGATTTACCATCTTCTTCTTACATTCCCGAACACAAGACCCATGCTACCTTCCTCAAGGATTTTTGTGAAGTACCCGTTTGGTATTCTTCTCTTCAGCGTTAACCATGGAACACCAAACGCCTTTGATGTATCATTCACGCTCATTCAATTTTGTACTGCTTGTACGGCATCTTTGACTTGCTCTTTTGTCCAGTCAGTACAGATGGATCCTCTTTGCCTTTTATAAAACGTAGTCATCTTTGCCTGAAACAATGATGATATAAGTGTTACTTATGCCGAGAAATACGAGTACAGTTTGCTTTTTTTAAATCACTTACAAACCAAAGTAAATCGGACCAAACCAATAAAAAAAATGGAATTGTTGAAACAGCGGTGCTAGAAATAGGTACACGCATTGGAAAAGACCTCCACCATATCAGCCTTGCCGGAGTTTACCATTTCTTCTATTTACCATGGGTGAAATGATGAATAGCATTACAAGAAGTTCACAATTTTTGAGGCAACGATTTCTAGGTTATGTTGTGTATAAACAGTCTAAGAAGGCAGAATATATCGAAAAATAACTCGCTGAGTAGGCTACCTGAAGCAACGTCTACAAATGCATGCATTGTATAAAACTTATTTAGCACCAGAAACAATTTTGCACAAATTACTTACGGTTTTTAAAAAGCTGCTGGTTTTCACAACGTGCTCGCTGGATAAATGATAATAAACTGTCGGAATTTAGATTTACAGAGACATTTGTGTACCGGAAAAAACATGGCGAAAGAGCATTCCCCCATTTCACTCGATTCACCATATCACTCTGAACTACCTTACAACTTATGTTGCTTCATGGTAAGTGCATGTAGTTAAACAAAAAACAGGTTTTTGACCATCTATTTGATTACCTTAGTATTCTTTATTTGTAATCCACAAACGTCCTCTCTTCAGTCTTTGAGAACGTTAAATTCAAAGGTCCTCTCTCTTCAGTTATGTGTGTAAGTTCCGCAAATCTGAGTATTACGCTACGATTTTTGACCACACTTGCAGTTGTAAAAAAAATATCACAAAAGAGAACCCAGCCTTCATCATAATAAGGAGTAATTAATATAATAATGTATGTATATATATCTGTAAAGATATAGAGAACATACAAAACTTAAAAAACAACAAAGCACCTGGTGAAAATGGTATCATTGCTGAGTTTCTAAAAGAAGGTGGCGAAATGGTGCAAGAATAAATCTCTGAGTTAATACGCGAAGTGTGGATCAAAGAAAAAATACCCAATCAGTGGAAAGAAGCAATCTTATGTCCAGTGCATAAAAAAGGAGACGTTACATAATGTAAAAATTACAGGGGAATAGCTGTACAAGATACAGTGTATAAGATTTTGGCCATATCAATTAGAAATAAAATTAAAACAAAAGTTGAAAATTGTCTAGGTGAATATCAAGCAGGTTTCAGAGCAAACAGATCGGTAATAGACCAAATTTTTACAATGAAACAAATTTTAGCTAGCTCATATGAATTCAACCTAACATTACACATGCTGTTTATTGATTTTAGACAGGCATATGATACTATAAAAAGAAATAAAGTATATGAAGCACTAGAATATTTTGAATTTCCACCAAAAATAGTAAGACTGACTAAATGCATACTCAATGATACTAAAAGTAAAGTCATGTTAAAAGGATGGGTTTCGGATAGCTTTATCACCAATAGAGGTCTGCGACAAGGTGACCCGTTATCAACAGATTTTTTCAATTTGATCTTAGAGAAGATTTTACGAGAATGTAACATCTACACTAGAGGCAGAATATATCATCACAGGCATCAATGCGTAGCATATGCAGATGATGTTACCTTAACAACAAGGAGACCTACAAAATTAAGAGAAATCTTTACTAGAATAGAGAGAATAGCCAGAAAAATGGTTTAGAAATAAACGAAGAAAAAGAAAATATATGGTGATGAGGGAAACGAAAATCATCTAGGATAGCCCTTTAAGATACAAAGCCCAAGTAAAGAATATAACTTTAAAGTTGTTAGCCAATTCGATTACTTTAAAGTGACACTAACAAATAGGAACGAAGAGAACCAAGAAATCATAAAAAGAATGGCCAAAGGTAGTAAGAGTGCTGGGAGCCTGACTAAGATACTGAGGTCGAAGATAATATCCAGAAAAGCAAAAAAAAAAACGAATATATACAACAATTATCCGACCTACAGTACTCTATGCGATTACTAAAATTAGATAGACTCTATCTAAAATTAGATAGATGGGAACGAAAAATTCTTAGAAATATATACGGAGGTGTAAAAGAGGGGAACATCTGACGAAGAAGAACGAATGAAGAAATAATGCAAATATATGGGCAATTAAAAATAACGACTCGCTAAAATTTAAAGAATAAGATGGCTCGGACATATAGCAAGAATGAAGGAAGGAAGAGTTCCCAATGAATTAATAAACACGGAGGCTGGTACAAAAAGAAAAAGAGGCCGCCCCCGAAGAAAATGGCTGGAGTCGGAAAAAAAAGATCTGAAGTCGCTGCGGGTACAAGATTGGAAAAACTTAGCATAATATAGAAAGAAATGGAAGAAAACGGTTGAAGCCTTGGGCCTTCGAGGACTGTTGAGCTGAACTATATATATATATAATATATATATATATATATATATATATATATATATATATCTGTAGTCTATCATTCATTTTTATTTAAACCTATTTCACAAATTATAATTAAAAATGACAAATTATAGTAAAAATTAACAAAAAATGGTGCGTTAGATACTTCTGTCTAAGAATTTATTACTTTATAAATTCAACAACTAGAAAAAAAAAAAAACGAAAAGTGGACAGGCCAAACCTTTAAAATACTCACGTCCAATAAATTCTTGTGAATCATAAGGTTGTACCTTTTTTACAAATTGTGTCAAATCAAATTTAAAATAAAAAGGAAGTACTTAAAAATCGATTAGTAATAAACCAGTTCCTCGGTCTTTAAGTGACGAATTAAAATAATAGTACAGTACTCCTGTGGGATGATACTATTAGTACCGCCCTTATTATTAATATCGTCTATTACTTCCTAATTAGCAATATAGAACAAACATGAATGTATGATTTTAAAAAACTAGTAATTAGACTCATGATATAGAAATGTGACATAATAATAATTCATTTTAAACACATCTTTTATTACTTAACTTATTTTTTCATTGCTTGGTCAATATTGGTTTAATATGACAGCTTCTGCATGTCCCATTCCGCTACTTACATCAGATTTGCTGATGTATTAACGCCATATTTATAAAGGTTATTTATTATGTATTGCCTAAAGCCTAAGAGACCTCGCTAGTGAACCATAGATTCATCTATTATTACAAATTTACCTACTTTACAACACTGCTGCTTTTTTTTCATTTCAATCATATCTGACGATACTTACTCTTTTATTCTAAATTTTTTTCTTTGAGCGTTTTCTTTCTGTTCAATCAATTCGTCCGTTAAAATCGTTGAAATATTTTGAAGGCTGTATTTGATTTGATGATTTTATTTGTTGATTTGTTACATGATTGATTGTTACATGTTGATTTGTTACATGATGATTTGATTTATTGACTCTAACTCTTCCACATCCACATTTTTCATCACGATTGGATTCTTCATCTGACAGTAGGATTTTGACTGACGGGTACAGGACGATATTTCATTAATGTAACGTGCTCTACACCCGTCGATCAAAATCCTACTCTCAGAAATGTTCGCGCCAACCCCCGCGACTTTAAGTCGAAGGTAACCGTTTGCCGTCATCTCTTTTATTGAGACAATTTATGAGACGGGGGTTATGGTTCTGGAGTTTTCAAAATCAATTTTGTGAGCTGCATGAAGATAGTGTTGACCTAAAGCTGAAATTAAGTCAAAATTGCGAACAGAAATGGAATGTTCATAAATCCTATTTTGTTTTCTACGATTTGTTTGGCCTATATAGGATCGGGGCAGTCTGCACAAGGAATTTCATAAACTCTGTGTTGTTCATTTGGAATATTGTCATTGATTGATCAGACAAGAGATGAAAGTTTTTGTTGGGGGGTAAATATTGTCTTTATTCCTCTTGATTTAAGAATTTTGTCGATTTTGTCAGTGACACCTTTGATATATGATCAGAGTCTTTGGTTGAGATTGAGTGGGAGATTGATGTCTGTGGATGCTCCTATTGATGTGATTTACGAGATAACTGTTTTGAATGAAGGCTTGTTTTAAACTAGAGAGCTTAGCTGGTACTTGCACCATACTTGCACCATTGCAAAGGCGTATTGATCTGAAGACAGAGTATTCATGACTGAATTAATTTGTGAAGGTGAATGATAGAGTTGGCATGCAAATAACGATTGGTATTGGTGGGTTTTCGATAAAAAAAGTGATGAAAACCTTCGGATTGGTTTTTATTTATGATAACGTCGAGAAATGGTAGGGGTATCATCAACATATCGTAGGCAACATGGGGGTTTGAGAAGTGATGTGGATAGCGCTTGGGTCTCCCTGTCTTTCATAAAGATATTGGCAATTACTGAACATAGTAAGGAGTCCATTGGGGCACCATTTATTTGTATGTAGAATTAATTTTGGATGATAAAATAAGTGTTGGATATACAATGTTTAATGAGGGATAAGTAGTATTGCTGGATACTGTATTTAGTTTTCAGAATGTTTAGAGTTTCGTCTATAGGAATATTTGTAAAGAGTGAAACAAAATCAAAACTTACCTACTAGAACGTCTGACGGTGACACAGGGTATTGTTGAAGAAGTTCGATGAAATGAAAAGAATTTTTGACGAAGGATAAAGCATTTTCAAAGACAAGTTGTAAAGTTTTGGCCAAGTACTTGGCCAATGGTTGTGTAGTTGTATGCACTAAGAATGGGACGTAGAGCAATATCGCATTTATAAATTTTGGGTAGGCCATATATTCGAGGTGTTCTAGAAGACTTTTCACAAGGAATTAAAGATTGTTTTATGTCAACAGGAAGAGAGGTTTTATTGATAATTGCTTTTGTTGTTTTTTTTTCCAGATAAGTTGTTGGATTATTAGGAATCGGTCTGTAGTCTTAAGTATTAATGAGATTTGAGAGTTAGTTAATATAAGAAGTGTTTAGAATGACGGTAGCATTGCCTTTATCGGTAGGAAGAATGTCTCGATTTAGATTTGACTAAAGTTCTTTCAGGGATTTTTTCTCGCATTGGTGTAGGAGGCTTTGAGTTTCTAAGAACTCTAGTGATGTCTTCTCTAATCATTTTATCATCTTCGGACGGTAAACTGGACAGATTTTTCAGTTTGACAGATAATTGTCTCAATTGGAATGTGACTTGGGGTAAGAGAGTAATTGAAACCTTTTGTTAAAGCTTGAGTGGTAATGGTCGAAATAGGAGTATCAGAAAAGTTATGAACCACTGTAGTGGATTTCAACGTTGTGAATTTCAGTCTTCGATTCGAAAGTGTTTAGGGCTGTCTGTGTATTGATACGGTCGAAACTGTCCCATAATATAGACTGCACATTAAAAGGATGAATAGATGACCAGATATTAAAAATACTGATATTTGTGACATCTAGTTTTAGTTTCTTTAGTCTTTCTTTTGTTCTTTCGGAATATTATATGTATGTACAATGCACAATTTAGTTTAATGGTATTAATTTTTAGGTAAGGATGTTATAGCTATTGAATTTAGAAGACAACATGCAGCGCAGGTAGTACAAACATTATTTTATTATAGGAATATTTTATGTCAATATATATATATATATATATATATATATATATATATATATATATATATATATATATATATCAAGAGCTTCTAAAAAATACAAAATATCTTACAAAGTTGAACTAGAAATAAAAAAATTTTTTGTTAACTCACCAAATAAAATTAGTTTTTTATATAAAACTGCTGCTTACATATTAAGTACAAAAAATATTAATAAAAAAATGTCTTATTCTAATAAATGTTTCTCTGAAAAATTTTGATGAAGTTTCTTAACAAAAAATTGAATTTGTAAACAAAAATAGAGTAGCTACAAACCAGCCTAAATGTCATAAATACTAACTTAAAAATTTTTATTTTTGACATATTGTCACAAATAAAATTTTGTTTAAAAAATTCTTCTTTGTTTAGTAACAAAAAAGAAGAAGATTTATTCACCATTGATAGATGCCCGAAAAAATTTAACAAATACATGGAAAATTCAAAATGTGATATTTTACTGACTGCATATATAAATTAAATAGAAATAATATAATTATAAATTTTACTTAAATTTTGAATTTCTGACCTTTTGTTTAAATTATTATCACTTTTGCTAATACAAACCATTTCCAAAAAAGTTCTTTTAAATTTATTACTTTCATTACATAAAATTTTAATATTATCAAAATCCATAATATGGTTTTTGTCTATTACATGCTCTGCCAAAGCACAAGATGGTTTCTTAATTCTACAATCACTCTTGTGAGAAATAATGCGATTTGAGAGATTTCTTCCAGTCTCACCAATATACTCAGCTTCACACTGAGTACAAACAATGCTGTATACTACATTTGTTTGATCTAATTTGTCTATAGGATATTTAGTTTTGGAATATAAAGATGAAATAGTTTTGATGTTCTTTGTTGCTATTTTTATATTGTCAATAACCTTTAATGTTTGTATTAATTTAGGAGTTAATGATGGTATAAAAGGTAGTGAATGATAATATATGTTTTGATTGTTGGATACAGTGTTTTGAGATTTAGCAAAAAATGGTGTTAAGTTATTTATATTTAATAAATTAGAAAAAAGCATCCTATGTAGCATATCTGGAGGATAAGAGTTTTCAATTAAAATATTTTTTAACAAATGAAGATCTTCTTGTAGATAGTCTGGATGAGAAAGTTTTAAAACACGTTCCTTTAATCCTGTTATAAGGTTCATTTTCATCTTATTTGGATGATTAGAGTAATAGCTTATAAATCTATTACTACATATGGGTTTTCTGAACCATCTAGTTTTCAACATATTGTCTGTATTTCTTACAATTCTCATGTCAAGGTAAAATTCTCATAAAGAAGTCAAAGATCATTTTTTAAATAAATACTATTTACAAACTAAACTTTTTCTTAAAAACCATCCTGAAATTTATATTGTCAAAAGTGATAAAGGTAACGTAACTGTTGTTAACATTAATAATTATAGTTATAAATTAATCAAAAGTAGTTGGTGGGATCAGTAATAGGTAATACTCACTTAAAAAATCATCAACTGACCAAATCTCTACAGTATGGTAAATTCTTGGGAAAACCCTAGAATTCGTCGTCGATAACCACATATAACTCAGTAAATTGTTTCAGGTCATGCTGAAGTGTCAAATCCAGCTTGTTTAACTAGTATAACTAAAACTCAAAGACACATATAGTACAATTAGAGTCCCGAACAAGATTTTAAAGCCGTTCTACTGTAAAATTGGACTAAGCTGGGAGATGAACTATTGTGTCTTCTATGTAACCTTGCACTGGTAAAAGTAATTCCAGATTCTCAGATTTATGTGAATGGTACAATCTTTGATAAAACTATACAAATAGTTTGATATGGAGATGACGAGTCAGAAAAGTTCTGACTAAAACATTTTGGTCATTAAGGGTAACTGCTCAAACGCTTTAAGTATACAATTCTAGAAATATATGAAGGAGGAAAAGAGCAAGAACTGTAGCGCAAGCATGATAACTATAAGTTAAATAGAAACTACGAGAAACCTGACGTGGTAAAATTTACTACGGTAGCAGGTTTCAGATGGATGTAATCAGGTGAGGAGAAAATACAGCAGCGAGAAACATTTTTAATCTAAGAAAACCGGCGGGCCGATAATCCAGAGAAAAATTAAAATTTAGGTACCTTCTTCTTCTTTTTCTTTTGGTATCATAACCCTGGATGGGTCTTTGCCTGTCTGGCTTTATCCTTCCATTCAGATCTCTCTTGTGCCCTTCTTCTCCATTGTCGTATGTTCATTGTTTTCAGGTCGTCTTCCACGTCATCCAACCATCTCGTTCTGGGCCTTCCTTTTTTTCGCCTTCCTATGGGCTTCATTGTAACATTTTCTTTGTTGTTTTTACATCGTTTTGTCTCTGCACATGTTCCAGCCATGACAGTCTTTTACTTTTCACAAATCTTACAATGTCATAACCTTCATTTAACTCATTAACCTCGTCGTTTCTCCTGATTCTCCATGTGCCATCTTCCTCTTGTACCGGGCCATATACTTTCCTTAGTATTTTTCTCTCGAATGTCATGAGTTGGGCTTCATCTTTTTTCGTCATTACCCAAGTTTCACATCCATAGGTTACTACGGGTCTAATCAGTGTTCTGTAGATTGTCATTTTGGTTCTTTTGTCTAATAATTTCGATGTCATCAATCTTTTATTAGCATAGTATGTACGATTCCCGCTGGAAATACGTGCATTAATTTAGCTACTTACGGAGTTCTTCTGAATGATTTCTGTGCCGAGATATGTAAAGGCATCCACTCGTTCGATAGTATAGTTGTCTATTGTGATATTATTTTCATTGTCAGTTATTCTTTTGACTGTCATATACTTCGTTTTTGCTTCGTTTATTTTGAGACCTCTTTTTCTTGCTTCAGGATCAATTTGTTTGAACACTTCCATTAGTCGTGACTTATTCCTACTAATGATGGCTACATCTTCTGCATGTGCAGTAATTTGTACTTATTTATTGTTTATCTGGCCGGTTATATTGGTTTTTTTGATGACTGCCTCAAGAACTAGGTTGAATAGCATGGTTGATAGGGCATCTCCCTGTCTTACTTCCATGTTGATGTTAAACAGGGGAGTCAGTTCTCCATCTACTCTGACTGCGGCTTTTGAACCCTGCAACGTCATTTTTATGAGGCTGTCTCTTTTCACACTATCAAAAGCTTGTTTAAAGTTTATATACATATTATATAGGTCTATGTCATATTTATAAGCTTTTTCTTGTATCGATCTTAGTATGAATATGTTATCTGTGGTGGCTCTATTTGGTCTGAATCCATTTTGATAATCACCAATTATATTTTTGGAGTATTCTAATAATCTATTGTAGATTATACCAGAAAGAATTTTGTATATTACATTTAGCAATGTAATTGGCCTATAATTCTGGTATTCCCTCTTATCTCCTTGTTTTATATATTGGCTGTATGAGGCCAACTGTCCATTCTTCTGGCATTTGCTCCTTCGTCCATAATAATTTTATTATGTAATGGATTCTTTCCCAGAGTTCGGTGCTTTATTATTTTTTAGTTTATTTATTATCTGAACTACTTCTTCATAACTCGGATTTTCGATGTGCAGCTCCGTCGTATAATATATTGTCTCGTTCTGATCATTTTCGTTGTCTGCATTTATATTTTTTTCGAAATATTGTTTCCATCTCATTATAATTTTTTGCTTTTTTGTTAGTAGTTCTCCGTCCTTGTCTTTGCATATCGTTAGTTTTGGTCTAAATGACTGTGTGCTTTCTTTTATGCATTTATAGAATTTTCTACTTTCGCGTCTGTTGTTATGCTTTACGATTTCTTCTACTTGTTTTTTCATAGCCTCTCTTTTCTTTCTTCTGCATATTCTAGTCGCTTGTATTCTTTTTTCGTTATAAATCTCACTGCTATTTCTTGTGTTTCTTTGAAGTTGGTTAAGCCTAGCTTGCCTTTTATCCTCTACTGCAGTTCTGCATTCATCATCATACCGTTCCGCATTTCTTTGCCTTTTGGCTTTTCCGACAGTTTCCTCTGCTGACTCCGTTATAATTGTTTTTAATTGTCTCCATTCCTCCTCTGCAGTATCTTCCTCTCTAGTTCGGTTGATTTTTATTTGGAGAGCATTTCTGTAATCTTGTCTCTTTGTTGCGCTTTTGAATCCTTCGACATTCCATTTTTTGATTTGAATATTTTCCCTTTTGCTACTGTCGCTATTTTCTGCCGTAATTTTCCCCCTACAAGATAGTGATCTGAGTCAGAGTTCGCCCCGCGATACGTTCTGAAATTAGTTAAGTCTGTTGCCTATCTTTTTGAGATGAGTATATGATCAATTTAATCATCTTTATGGAAGATGAAGATTTATACTAACTTTTCTCTGGAAGTTAGTACTGACAACTACGTAATTATTTGCTGCTGCGAACTGTGCCACCCTGAGTCCATTTTGACTGGATTCAGTGTGCAAACTGTGTTTCCCAAATATATTTGCAAACGTTTCTTCTCTCCCCAGTTTAGTATTAAAATCGCCTAACGTTATAACAGCATCGTGTCTTATATATAAATTTAGGTACCTAGAAAACTTAAAGTTTGATAAAAGTTAGCTGAGACAGGAAAAAATGAAAGATTGTTTTGAAGAAGGATTTATCTTTTAGCGAGCTGTAATACCATTGACAATGGTTACTATTTTTTATTCTTTAAATATTTATGAGGTTGTATATCATTATGCTTTGTTTTTAACGAACCTAGTTCGATTAAACCAAACTGCTTTATACACAAACAATAAATAATAGAATCAATACCAAATACAAAGTTTTTTTTTCAGTAAACTATTTAAGTGGTCCACCGTTATAATTATATGTATATTTGCAAGACTGATATTATTGTGGATCCCCCAAAAAAATAACGTATGCAGTACCTTATCCGCTTATTTTACCATCAACAACAACGACAACTGCTGGCACAATTCGGATAAAGGATTATCTGCGGTAAGTGATCATTGATTATCACCTGTATCTAGTACATATTAGAATTTTTGATGCATATTATCATATAACATACAGAACTTCTGAAAAGTGACTAAGTTACAGTACATCCGCTACTTTCATAAATTTAAGATTTATTCACTCTCAGAATCTGAGCTACTTATATTATCAGTGTCTATTACAATTGGTTGAATGTTATGTTAACCATATTTTTTTCTCGGATACACCACTTTTTAATAATTTCATGAGTATGTCTCACACATTTAATAATCACCGACCTCTAGTGCTGGCTGTTGAAGGTTATGGTCTGGCCAAGGTCGTTCTCAAAGAAATATGGGCCGATCGCGTCGTTAACACCAAAATCCACTCCAAACAGTGACCAAGCGTCTATATTCTTTGCAGTGACTATTGGGAAGTATTGGAAATCAGTTGACGCCCTTGAATCTCATTTGGATCGGTATCATCTCAAATTGGAGGAAGGTGATAAGAGCGAATTATTTTGACATTTAGATTCTGTGTACCTCAAACGTGACCTTCTCAAAAGCCGAATTGGAATTTAAGGATGATACTGCTTTCTGTGGTACAATTTAAGAGTCTCTGCTTCTGGGTCCTCTCGAAGACTTTACGTAGAACACTGAGTGTTTCTAGTGTTTTTTGATGAAATATCATGGATAGTTTGTAGATTATGGAAGAAAATTTAGAGTATTTATTTGAGGTAACAAAGACGCCTTGAAAGTGTGTTTTAAAAGCGTGAACGTTCGTCTAAGTTTAGGATTTTGTCGTTTTCCATTACGTAACAAGGGTTTGATATACAGAGTGGCCCAAAAGTTTGGAAACGGCTAATTATCTCGTAAATTACCAGACATAATTATACAAAATTTGAGATACGCCTATTTTGGGATACGGAGATTCCATATTTGATATTTGCAATGTTGCCAGATTTTCCGTTTCTCTTATATTACTAGTAAATTTGGTTTTTCAAATGCATCGTATATTCAGTCATTATTGGAATCTCCTATTAAATACGAGTTCAACCATATGTAACACTTATGACTTTATGTAATCTGGAAGGTCATAAATACATAAAACCGAAGTCTGGCAAAATTGTTTCAATAAATTTTTTAATACTAACTATTTTCAAATACATTAAAACGTAACAATTGATAGTTTAGAATATTTTTTAACATAATAGTTACGTTATTAAGTGTTCAAAATGTGCTCCATTTGTGAGTTGACAGCACTCTAATCGATGGTAGAATGCGTCTACCACATTTTTCCATGTTTGTCTAGAAATTATTCGAGATTCATCGATAATTCATTGCCTTAGCTATGCAAGACTTGCTGGTTAAGTTTTGTAAACTGAATTTTTCAAGTATTTTTAATAAAAATAATCTTTAGGATTGAGATCGGGTGAACGTGGAGGCCATTCAATTTTACCTTGTCTACCAAATTATCGTCCAGGAAATATCTCATCTAAATAACGCCGAACATTTACACCAACTACCTGACGTTAAATTTCTTTCGATAAAAAATGGCCCAATTAAATAAGTACCTACTATAACTGACCATAGATTTAATTTTTGTGGTCTTTGAGTATGGTTTTCACGCATTCAGTGTGAATTTCACACGAGTTCAGCTATTCAATACGAGTTCAACCATATGTTCACTTGATTTTATGTAGTCTGAAAGATCTTAAATACATAAAAGAGTGCAAACTATGTAGATTTTAATAAAATTAAATATTTAAATGGAGAATGCTGTGATTTTGACATTTGTTCACCATTTAAATTATGAACTAAAATTGCCAGTAGTTGTGGTTCAAAAAGTTCTGCAATTTAAATTGCTTCTCTAAAATGCCGTTCTCTAAACCGTTCTCCTATTCATAAGACGACGGTACAAAAAACTGTAAGGCGATTTGAGAGAAGTAAAAGATAGATACCGATCAGGTTGACCGAAACGAGTTATCAATGACAACAAAACTTCAGATATAAGCAAAGTTTTGTTGAAGATCCACATACACCCCCAGGTAGGGTTGCACAAGTACATGATGTAGGTCATTCTTCAGTCTTACGTTTATTACGTAAAAATAAATTTAAATCATACAAAATTAACTTATTGCAAGAATTAAGTGAAGATGACTTTGGTAGTAGATTAGAGTTTACTGAGGTAATGATGGATAAAATTGAAAATTATTAAAATTTCGTTAACAGAATATGTTTTTCCGATGAAGCAACACTGTGTGGAAGTGTAAATCGACACAATTTAAGGTACTGGGTTGACGTAAGTTCACACTGAAGACTGAATGCGTGAAAACCATACTCAAAGACCACAAAAATTAAATGTATGGTCAGATATAGTAGTTACTTATTCAATTGGGTCATTTTTTGTCGAAAGAAATTTAACGTCAGATAGTTGGTGTAAATGTTCGGCGATATTTAGATAAGATATTTCCTGGACGATAAATTGGTAGACAAGGTAGAATTGAATGGCCTCCACGTTCACCCGATTTCAATCCTAAAGATTATTTTTATTAGGGATACTTGAAAAATTCAGTTTACAAAACTTAACCAGCAAGTCTTGCAGAACTAAGGCAACGAATTATCAATGAATCTCGAATAATTTCTAGACAATCATGGAGAAATGTGGTAGACGCCTTCTACCATCGATTAGGGTGCTGTCAACTCACAAATTGAGCATATTTTGAACACTTAATAACGTAACTACTATATTAAAAAATGTTCTAAACTATCAGTTGTTACGTTTGAATGTATTTGAAAATAGTTAGTATTAAAAAATTTATTGAAACAATTTAGGCGTTGCCAGACTTCAGTTTTATGTATTTATGACCTTCCAGATTACATACAATTATAAATGTTACATATGGTTGAACGCGTATTGCATAGGAGATTCCAATAATGACTGAATATATAGGGTGATGTATTTGAAAAACCAAAGTTACTAATAATATAAGAAAAACGGCAAATCTGTCAACATTGTAAATATCAAATATGGAATCTCCGTATCCCAAAATAGGTGTACCTCAAATTTTGTACAATTATGATTAGCATTTTACGAGATCATTAGCCGTTTCCAGACTTTTGGGCCACTCTGTATTTAGTTTCGTTAGGATTTTTAAGTTTTCTAGAAAACACCATCGTTCCAGTAGAAATGACCTTTGGTATTCCAAATTGGAAATGCAACTTTGATTATGATGTAAGGTGAGAATGTTGATCTGAATAATTTAGTTCTGATGTTCCAAGTTGATTTATTAGTTCCTAAAGGTCCGTAATACCTCTGACGATATAAATTTCGACGTCAACGTTACCTATCTGAGGACCGTTGGTGTTTCAGAGTGAGGTGGTGAGGTGGAGTATTTCAAAAGGTTTTAGTTTGCGTTTTTTAATTTCTTATTACTCTGGAGGTGTTTGTGGTGTAGTCCTTAAATAAAATGGTTTCTTTTACTAGACATACCAAACTAATTAATAAATATCAGCTCATGATTAAGTATTAGTAGAGAATGAGGTCAAGGAGTGAGTCCGTGAGGAAGATACCTAGAAGGTTTAATAAAAGATAAAAGAGTCTCCAAGAATTATAGTCTTATTAAGGCTGGAGACTATACAAAGGTATGTATACGCATGTATATTATACAAACAAGATTTGAGAAAGGCGTCGGAGCAAATGTTTGTAGTAAGAAACTTTTTTTACCAGTTTTTTTAATATGTCAACATTTAATGGAGTGTAATGATGTCGTCTAAAATATGAAGTGTTTTACAAAAATTATATTTTTAAATAAGAATTCTCCAGTTATCTAGAAATAATTGACATCATAATCATAATGACTAGACTTCGGCAAATATGCATATTGCATATTTTGCATATTGTGCATATTTTATGCAAATATTTCATATTTTGGCATACTTGTATAAAAGTTTGCATAAAGTGCATAAAAGTTCAGATTTTTATACTGTATTTGAAAATTTTTAAACATACCAATTTATTTCAATTCTTGTATAAAATTTTGTAGTCATTTTAATCAATAAATGATCTAAGTACGTAATCTCTACAGGTACAAAACATTTACAATTTCAAAGAAGATCAATTTAA
Source organism: Diabrotica balteata (assembly GCA_918026665.1). Classification (NCBI taxonomy): domain Eukaryota; kingdom Metazoa; phylum Arthropoda; class Insecta; order Coleoptera; family Chrysomelidae; genus Diabrotica; species Diabrotica balteata. Next base: position 36,683,549 of record OU898284.1, read on the forward strand.
GTAGCCCTCAACATTCTTAGAAAGTCTCGGTCACTGAGGCATTCAGTTATTGGATAATCGCTAAGGGTTCGCTCATTTGCATTTTATGATCTAATCCCCAAATCTATCTACAATTTATTGTATCTTAACAGCAGGTAAACGGCTAATAGTTTTGTTCCTAATTTAGGGATTTTCCAAAATCTCCCAGTTTATTAAATTAGGTACCTAAACATTTCTAATTTGATGCTCAGATTTGTAAATCATTTTTGTTTTGATATTCAAAGCGTAAACACTCGTTGTGCGTAACAAAAAGGAAGATTGTGATTTTATAATGCCTAAAACAACCAGTGCTTCAACTTGGATTAAACCTTATAAAGAGCTGTCTACGGATATGGGAATAATCTACTGTTCAGTCTGTGACAAAATTGTAAGTATCTAATATTTTCTATTAAATATCTAATATTTCATACATACAGGGTGTTTCCAAATGACACTTACAACGTTTGACTGTAGATATTTCTCGAAAAATTGAACAAAACGATATAGTTAATGAGGGGTCAAACTTATTTACTTTTCGAGATACAGGGTGTTAAAATTAAAAAAAATTAAATTCTTTTAGTTAATAATAACAACTTTAAAACCAATAAACGTATTTACTTGAAATTTAGTACTCGTAGGTTGTTTTTAAATGAAAAATAGCTTCCTTTAGCGAGAAAAAATTGTCCATGGTACAATACAATGGTGTGTATTTAGAAAAATTTTTCACCTTTACTTTTTTTTATGAAGTCAGCTATTCTAAAACACAATTATTTTTATTGTAATTGAATTAACAAAAAAAAAACTTTTGTTGAATTTTAAAATAAGTTATATGATGTACTAATGGTTAGTAACAAAAACTAATTTGTGGATTAATACTGCATTTAAAACACTTAGCGAATGTTTTTTTTCCAAACCAGTTATTCGATTAACCAAAAACAGCTTGTATATTTTTATATTTTAAAGGTTGGGTTAAAATAAAAGTTTTTATTTTTATTTATAGATAGCATGTGAGAAGAAATTTCAGATAGACCAACATGTGAGAACTGCTTCACACATTGCAAAAAAATGAAAAATAGGAGGAAAACATCAAACTTCAATGGCTAAATGTTTCCAATCTACTTCAAAAAAATTAGATGAGCAAGAAACTTTTAATGAAGACTTGTGTCGCGCATTAGTGTCTGCAAACATACCGCTTTCAAAATTAGCAAATGTAAATTTTAGTTCGTTTCTAAAAAAATATTGCAAACTTAATGTTCAAAGTGATCGGTCTCTAAGAAGAAATAATGTGAACGGGCTATACTCGTCGGTGTTAATTAATATTAAGGAAGAAATTGCAGATAATTATTTTTACATATCTGTAGACGAAACCACTGATTCCTCAAGAAAGTATATTGCTCATTTATTGATTGGTGTTCTTAAAGAAGATACCTTACCAAAATCTCATCTTATTTCATGCCAGCAACTTGAGAAAACAAATGCTTTAACAATTTCGCGTTTTATTCAAGAAACATCAGCAACTTTTTTTCTTCCGACAACTATTCCTTCTAATAAATTACTGCTTATTTTATCGGATGCTGCTCCTTATATGGTGAAAGCAGGACAAAATTTAAAAATATGTTTCCCAGATTTAATACATGTTACTTGTGTAGCGCATGGATTAAACAGAGTTGCAGAGGAAATACGAAAAAAGTTTCCTCTTGTAAATACCATGATATCCAGTGTCAAAAAAGTATTTCTTAAATCTCCTATAAGAGTTCAACTTTATAAAGAAATGCTACCTAACATTCCTCTTCCACCACAACCTATTTTAACGCGATGGGGAACATGGTTAGAAGCAGCTAATTTTTATGCAGATCATTTTGTTAAAATAAAGAACATAATTGATACATTAACAGATGAAAGTTCCCAATCTCTTTTGGATTCTAAACAAACTTTTCAGAGTAACTTGCTTCAACAAGAACTTTCATTTATAAAATCAAATTTTAGTTTTGTTCAAAAAACAATTACTCAGTTAGAATCACTAAAATTGTCATTGTTCGACAGTACAGCATTAATAAAAGAATTTGCGTCATGTTGTCGGAACGTTAGAGGTAATATTGGAAAAGATATTTTAAAAAAATTTGAAGCTACTATGGAAAAAAATAAAGGTTACCATATTCTTTCTGAAGTAGTCAGTGTTCTAGCTGTAAATATTTCGGAAACAATTAATTTAGAACCAAATGTTTTGGTTAGTTTGAAAAATGCTCCCGTTACATCAGTTGATGTTGAACGAAGTTTTTCCATATATAAATATATGTACTCAGACAGAAGCCACAAGTTTTTGTTAGAAAATTTTGAACACCACTTGGTCATTTATTGTTACCATAATTCTAAATAAGTTTATTCATACTTAAAAATGATGTAGTTACTTAAAATAAATGTAAATCTTAATGAATAGTAGGAAATATTTAGTTATGTACACTTTTTTTTTTAAATAAAATTGTTACTATTTTACGATTTTTTTATTTATTTGTATGCATATTTTGTAAAATATTTGCATATTTTCGGGTAAACACGTGCATATTTATGCGCATATTTTCTACATTTTTATTTGCATATTTGCCGAAGTCTAATAATGACACTCTCTAATTTCTCACTTAGGTTCAAATAATCTCAAAATATGGTTACAAATTCGAAGAACATATCGTTACATCTGAAGACGGCTACCGTTTGTTCGTATACAGGATATTACCAAAAGGTAACAGCAGTTTTAACCAACCTCTACTACTAATGCCTGGGATGGGAGGATCTCCAGAGTTCTGGTTGCTGCAAGGAGCAAAATCTATCAGTAAATATTTTTTTTTTCATTTAGTTGGAAATATATTTATGTTTTAAAACAAATTTTTAACAATTCTAATGTTTAGTTAATTGATTCACAAATAGTGGATATTAATTAATCTACTGTTAAACTTTTTTGCGTAGTGAATATTGTAAGTATTACATAATTTAAAATATAGTTTTTTAATGCAGTTTGATCTAAGTTCTTTTGTTAACCGTGAGTTAGAAGACTGTTATATAAATATTGATAGTATTATCATCATGATTTTCATTCCCTTTATCATAATGCAGGATGGAAGTTCCAAATAACGTTGCTCTGTTTGTTTTTATCTTGCTTCGTACTAATATCAATCATCCTTCAATCATCAACCTTCACAATCATGTCCTACCTAGTCATCTACAAATAAGTCTGTTTTGGCCTTCCTCTGATACTGCCTCCTTCTTCTTACTTTGCTGTCTCCCTTCGAATATTGGCGATATAATGGGCTAAAGTTACGCGGAAAGGAGCGGCTCTGAAGAATTCGTCAATGAATTTTGCTAAAGCAACGTTCCAGATCATTAACGCAAGAATTTTATCTTCTTTTTATTGTTCTTTACCATGATTTTTTCCTTTAATGGTCATCCGAAGTATTTCGTATCTGTTTCTCCTCATGAAATATCCAATATACCTTAGTTTAAGATCTTGGATCTTTGGCATCAGTTCCTTGATCTTCTGCATTATGTTAATTACTTCGGTGTTTTTTATTCTTTTGGTTTTGGGAATTCTGTGGGAATGTTCTAGTGAATTCAGGCTAGGCGCATACACATCGAATTTGAACGGTCGATAAAAGTTCGACCGAACTTTTGTCGATGATGCCTTGCGCGCACACTACATGATATTTTTATTCGATGACGTTTTTTAATCCACAAAGGTTTGTTAGCTAGAGTAAACAAAATCACAATGAGCAACACAGACCCACTTAGCAACACGGAGCGACGTACCTTGAGTAGTGTCAAAAAACGCAACTGGTCCTCTGGTCGGTCGATAAAGATATCGATGTGTGTGCGCGCGTTCATTTGATACTATACGCCTTGGAACGACGGCAACGACCACGGCAGCCGTGAATGCAGTGACATTTATCGATCGCCACACGACCATCACACGACATCGATGCCGTGACGTTTGGCGATCGATGTGTGTGCCCGCTTACATTATTTGTTTCTTCGCGCCACCAAAGGAATTTGTTCGATCGAACTTTTATCGACCGTCCAAATTCGATGTGTGTGCGCTTAGCGTAAGCCTACTGCCATCAAGAACTTAAAACTAAGTAATTGTTCATACTGAAAATGAAACAATTAAAATTAACTTAAAGATAGATAAATTAAAATAAGTTTATTTCTAGTATTTCTCTTGGCTAACAATGGTTATGACGTCTGGTTATCAGCGGTCAGGGGAACAGTAGATTACGACGAGGAACTAAAAAACTTTAAAAACGAAGAAGAATATTGGAACTTTAGGTAAGCAATAGAATTTATTTAAAACGTGTATATGTGATACATACAAATATGACTAGCCGGTCACGGGAGGAATGAATCCTACTGCAACGCCCCTAACGAACATTTCCGAATTAGCGTTCTTATTGTGTTCATGTCACATGTCATCCTTTACTTTGACGGGAGGGTTGAAAAATTCTGGTAAAAACTGATGGATATAAAATAAGTTGGATAAAAATAAAAATAAAAAAAATAGTGTAGTTAGTTATTAATGTTGAATTTTCGATTTATGTAAAGTAATGTACCTATCAGTTGAATTTTAAAATATCAGTTACGAAATTTAAATGATTATGCTCAAATATGATAGCAAATTAAAGTAGCAGGAACATAGAAAGAAAAATCAAGAGCTTAAACTGAAATACAAGAAGTTATATAAAACGAGTGATCGTTTTCACTGATTTTATTTTCACAATCTTGTAGTAGTAACCTGATGTCAGAGGTACTTGGTTTTTGAAGTAAATTTTCAGATTTTGGAGTTTGTTTTTTTTAGTACTAACAAACCTCACTTGCTTTTCATATTTCTTATTGCCAGGCTTATTGTAAACATCTTTTAATGTCTTACCTTCTTTTCCAATCAAACTTAGTATAGTGTCCATCATTTTTCCAACTTTTAATTTAACATTGTTCTGAAGCTATTTTCTTGTGGCATTGTAAATTAATTACTATTTAACTGGAAATAAGCCACAATTAAAGATAAAATACGTTTATTGACGTTTCAATTTCCACTTCGGAAATCGTTCTCAAAATACAAACAGCAAATTAAACAAATTTTGTTTTTTGTTACATAGTGAAAAATTCTTTTAATAATTAATTTTATCTGACTCATTTATATTGACAATTCAGACATACATTATGCATTTTAAAGTAGACGACTTTAAAATGATATTGCCAATATTGTTGACAGTAAAATTCTCCTGTTAGTGATTCCATAGTAAATTATGAGGGAAAAACCAGGAGAAAACCTCATAATACTATCCCGACATTGTAAGTATTTGTTCGTGAATTTAGTTTACCTTCAACAAACATCAAAATTCTGATTTTATATGTTACGTTATTTAAAAAACATAAATGATGTATCCTCTTTATGTTACTGACTTACTAATACTGGTATTTTCTTTTTAATAACTTCCTCTTTCAATATTGGTAACCAGATCCTACTACATTCTGCCGATGAATTTGCGACACAATTGGCCTCATTTAGCATAATTAGAGCCGCTTCTTTGATTTTTCTTTTTTTACCATCCGTTTCTTTTAGGACTACATTGGAATTATTCCTTTGAACCCTATGTTCATTATCCCATGCGTGTTTACATATTTGAGATCTATCAAATTCTCTATTTTTAATATAAGATTGATGTTCACTTATTCTAACATTTAATGGAAAGATTTTAAAAAATTATAAAAATTTTCTAACAAGAAAGGACAAAGAATTGCATTTATAAAATACCTTGGAATGCGATCAGTTTTATTTAGGTGAATCATCAAGGCCATTAAATGGTAGAATAAGTGAACATCAATCTTATATTAAAAATAGAGAATTTGATAGATCTCAAATATGTAAACACGCATGGGATAATGAACATAGGGTTCAACGGAATAATTCAAATGTAGTCCTAAAAGAAACGGATGGTAAAAAAAGAAAAATCAAAGAAGCGGCTCTAATGATGCTAAATGAGGCCAATTGTGTCGCAAATTCCTCGGCAGAATGTAGTAGGATCTGGTTACCAATATTGAAAGAGGAAGTTATTAATAAGAAAATACCAGTATTAATAAGTCAGTAACATATAGAGGATACATCATTTATGTTTTTTAAATAACGTAACATATAAAATCAGAATTTTGATGTTTGTTGAAGGTAAACTAAATTCACGAACTAATACTTACAATGGCGGGATAGTATTATGAGTTTTTTTTCCTGGTTTTTCCCTCATAATTTACTATGGAATCACTAACAGGAGAATTTTACTGTCATCATGTCATGTGTTTGTCTTTTTAAAGACGAATTACATGCTATGGTTATGCTATTATAATAAATAACACTAACCTGCATAGTTTTAGAATTCCTTTTCTTCCTTAAACAGCTCAAGTTTGTGATCTGTAATTAAGTGATTTCTGTATTCTGGACCTATTTAATGAAGTATATAAAGCTGGAAAAATCCCACAGGAATGGTTGGTGTCCACCTTTGTAGCAATACCAAAAACAGTATATGCCAAATATTGTTCAGACTGTAGGACAATATCACTAATAAGCCATACCCTCAAAATATTTCTAAAGGTGATTCATGGAAGTTTATATAGAAAACTAGAAGATGATATGGATGATACTCAGTTTGGGTTCCGCAAGGAACTGGGAACGAGAGAGGCATTGTTTGCTTTTAATGTCCTCTCTCAAAGATGCTTAGATATGAACCTAGATATTTATTCCTGTTTCATCGACATCGAGAAGGCATTCGACAGGGTCCGACATGAAAAAATAATAGAAGTACTCAGAAACAAAGATATATACATACGAGACTTACGAATCATTATTAATCTGTATTGGAATCAAAAGGCCAATATAAAGATAGAAGAACAAAAGTCCGAAAATATAGATATAAAGAGAGGAGTAAGACAGGGCTGTGTTCTGTCACTATTACTGTTTAACGTGTACAGTGAAGCCATATTCCAGGAAGCGATAGGGGATCTGGGTGATGGAGTCTCTGTAAACGGAAGAATAGTAAATACCATAAGGTTCGCTGATGACACCGTTATAATGGCAGACACCCTGGAATCGCTACAAGAATTGGTAAATAGAATTAACGATTATTGCATTAGATACAGACTAAAAATAAATAATAAAAACCCAAATAGAAAAAGTAGAGACACACAAATATCTGGGAACCTGGGTTGATGACAAAAATGACCAAATCAGAGAAATCAAAGTCCGAATTGAAACTGCAAGGCAAGCATTTGTGAAAATGAAGACAATGCTTACCAACAGAGACCTTCAGTTGCATCTCAGATTGAAGGCTCTAAGATGTTACATATTTTCTATCTTACTATACGGAATGGAAGCTTGGACATTGAAGAAACAACGCGTAAGAAAAATAGAAGCGTTCGAAATGTGGTGTTACAGAAGAATATTAAAAATTCAGTGAGTTTAAAGGGTTACCAATGCTGAGGTACTACGACGTCTAAATAAGGAGTTAGAAATTATGAACAGGATAAAAAGAAGAAAACTAGAGTATTTGGGTCACACAACCAGAGGAGAAAAATATGAGCTGCTAAGAATTATTATACAAGGAAGGATCCAAGGAAGAAAAAGCATAGGAAGAAGACGCATCTCTTGGCTGAGAAACCTTAGAGAATGGTTTAACTGTAGTTCACTACAACTTTTCAGAGCAGCAGCCAACAAAGTGACCATAGCCGTTATGATATCCAACCTCCGATAGGAGATGGAACTTTAAGAAGAAGAAGAGTTGATTATTTTTTAAAAACTGTCAACATCATTGACAGTAGACTAATAGGTCTATATGATTTACTGTCTTCTGAAGGTTTACCTGGCTTAGGCATTGTAAGAATTTGCGCAACTTTCCTTGGAATGGGATAGTAGCCCGTCCTTAGCATTCCATTGAATATCTGTGTCAAGTACAAAATTCCTTTTTTGGAGAGTTCTTTAAGGATTTTAGCGGAAATCAAGTCATATTTAGGAGACTTTTTAGGGTTCAAGTTTGATTGTACCTCCAGGTAAACTTGTTTGGTAATGAATTTTTCCAAGAATAGTTCAAGTTGGTACTATGATTCTAAAAACTTTGGTTCTCGTTTGTCGAGGTTTGGATAAAACACATTTAATATATGATCGGCAAATGCTTAGGCTTTTTTTGTTGCTCCTAACCCTTCTTTCATTATATATTTGAATAAAAGGTTTGGTTAATTGAGGTCTACCCGTGTTGCCTTCCAAAGTGAGTACTCGATGATTTCCGTTGCTAATAATTTTTTCAGGTAATACTGGTTATTATCCTTATAATTATTCAGAAAAAGTCTTAATTGGGCGGTAGCTTGGTTCAATGTAATTTCATCCTGAGGCGCGCATGTTTCCTGCTATGTTCTCCTTAATGTTCGCTTTTCTGCACTTTTTTTCTTTGATTTCATCAAGCTATGCAATTGTTGTTATTTGGTTTCCAACAGTCTTCTTGGTGTTGACTGCCAAGTTGCCTCTTGTATTATTTTAGCAAATTATTCAACAGCTTCATCTACATAGCTGTTAATTTTCAGAGGTATTTTTGTATCCAATTTGTTATTAATAATATTCCGAAATATTTCCCAATTAGTGAATTTATTACCTAGGAATGGTGGATGTTTCTTCCCAAGAATTTCTATTGATATCATAACCATGATAGACAAGTGGTAGGATGACAATTCAAAACAAAATTGTACTGATCTTGTTGGTTAACATGAAGGTATTAGTAAAATACTAGAATTATTACAGAAATTCAAGTCATGTACAGAAAGATTTTAATAAAATCAACGTAAATTGAAAAAGATATAACGTACCAGAGATCTGACTTGTTACACCATTAATCCTTGTGATTGGGGAATTATTGTTATTAAATTCTTGACAGTATAGGAAAAACAAAGTTTTACTAATAAGATAGTAGATTACAATTCATGATCTATAGTTAAAAACATATAGTTATAAGGTTAGAACTACTCCTGAGAATGCTTCGATGTTACGTGTTGTCTACTCTTCTTTATGACTTGGAAGCCTGTACACTAAAACAAGTCCATCTGAATAAGTTGGTCGCCTTTGAATTTTGGTGTTACAGAAGAATCCTACGAATATCATGGATTCAAAGAATGTCAAACGTGGAAGTAACTAGAAGGATAGGAAATGAGGTGAAAATAATATTAACTATCAAAAGACGAAAACTTGAGTACTTAGGGTATGTGATGAGAGGGCAAAAATACGCATTATTACAACTTATTATGCAGGGCAAAATCCGAGGAAAGCGAAATGTGGGAAGACAAAGAATACCCTGGCTTAAGAATTTAAGGGAATAGTTTGAATGCAATAGTGCAGAAATTTTGAGAGCGCTAGTCGACAGAGTCCGCATAGCCATGATGATTTCCAACCTTCGATAGAAGAGAAGAAGTTAAAAACAATGAAGATGTTTATATATATATCGACAATTAAAAGTGAGATGTAATTTAAATTACAGTAAGTTGTGGTTTAAACCCATATTCTTCTTCTTCTGGCTCCTATCCGTTTCGGATGTTGGAAATCATATTGGCAATCATAACCTTGATCGCTGCGGCTCGAAACAGCTCCGTTGAGGTTTTCTTAAACCATGTTCTTAAATTCCGCAGCCATGATATTCTCCTTCTACCGGGTCCTCGCTTACCTTTGACTTTACCTTGCAATATAGACTGTAGCAGGGAGTAACGGTGCTGATTTCTCATAACGTGTCCCAGATATTGCAATTTTATGCGTTTGATCGTAAACACAATATCTGGTTCCTTCTTCATTTTTCCTAGAACTTCCTTGTTCGTGATCCTTGCTGTCCATGATATTATCAGCATTCTTCTATAAAGCCACATCTCAAATGCTTCAAGTTTTTTAATAGTGGCGTCTGTAAGCGTCCATGCCTCCGCCCCGTACAACAACACAGAGAAAACATAGCATCTCAAATGTCTCATTTTTGTATCAAGGGATATGTTGTGACTTTTGAATATGGCGCTCATTTTGTTAAAGACCGTTCTTGCCTTTCCTATGCGGCACTTTATTTCCTGTAAATTGCTCCACTGTTCGTTAATAATAGTTCCCAGGTAACAATACTGTTTTACTCGCTCTATCTGCGTCCCATTAATATATAGATGAGCCCCGTTTATATTCTCCTTGCTGATAATCATTTGTTTCGTTTTGTGGGTATTAATGTTTAGTCCGTACTGTTGACTGTACTCGTTTATTCTGTCCATTAGCCTCTGAAGTCCCTCTAAACTATCTGCTATCACCATGGTGTCGTCGGCATATCTAACATTGTTTACTCTTTCACCATTTAGAAGGATGCCTTCGTCTATTCCGTAAAGAGCCTCGTTAAAAATTTTCTCTGAGTACATATTAAATATTAACGGCGATAGGATACATCCCTGTCTAACTCCACGTAGTATTTTTATGTGATCTGTTTCTTCTCCGTTAATTTTCATTAATTTTCATATAAATGAAATATTTAACTTTATCAGTCTTGTATAAAGGATATAATTCGTTATTTTTCCATTGGCACGTAAAATCTATCGAATCATTTTATTTTATTTTCAAGATTTTCTGTAAATTTTATTAAGAAAAAATATAGGTCACACACATGTACATTCAAAAAGGTTTTTTATATATACATACATAAATGACGTTTTGTTTTTCAGTTTCCACGAAATTGGGATATACGATCTACCTGCCCTGACAGATTATATTACGAAGCAGACGAAGAGCAAAGTTATATTTGTGGGTCATTCAATGGGCTCAACGGCATCGTACGTTTATGCTATAGAAAAGAAAACTCACGCAGAAAATAATTTGAAGGGTTTGGTTTCGTTGGCCCCTGCTGCGTATATGGAACACACGCAAGGATTTTTCAAATTTATCGGACCGAAGAATGAGTGGATATGGGTAAATAAAGACATTTAATTAGTTTGATAAATTATTTTCGTTAAGTTTCGTATACACTGTCATCTCTGCCATTCAGAGATATTTTCCATTTAGGTTTCCAGAAATGTTTTTCTGATTTCTTTAACATTCATATTTTTGAAGAATTATCCAATAAAAATCAAATCAGAAAACATGAGTAGACCAAAATCTCTCCAAATTTTCTTAAGATTTCCTTTTAAATCCAGCTCATTTTAGCTAGACTATTATATTATTATACATATTTTTATAGTTTTACTATCAATGATTATTTTCAGGACTTTACTAAGAAGATTGGATGTTATGCCGTGAGTAACACGTACACAAAACGTTTGATCTCATCATTGCTTTGTGCGCAATATCCTGGAGTATATGGATGTTATTATTTTTACGGCTATATGAGTGGACTCTCACCTACTGAAGAAAGACCTGTAAGTGTGTTTATATATTTGTTTGTTACTTATAAAATAATCATCATCATCATTTTGGCTTTACAACCCTACGTGGGTCGTAGCCTCCTCATGATTTCTCTCCAGTCGTTCCTATCCATCGCCTTTCTGCGCCAAGTACGTATTCCCATATTTCTTATGTCTTCATCGATGTTATCAAGGAACCTTGTTCTGGACCTTCCTCTTCTTCTCTGTCCAATAAGTCTATCAGGGAGCGTCATTTCTAGCTGGGTCATTTTGTTAGATTCGCATTACATGCCCTATCCAACTCAGGCGACCTATCTTAATATGTTTTACGAGATCAGGTTCCTGGTATATTCTATAAATTTCGAAATTGTATCGTCTTCTCCACACTCCATTGTCATTCACCGCTCTATAGATTCGCCTTAGTACTTTTCTTTCGAAACATCCTAACATGTTTTCATTATTTTTTCAGAGTCCAGGTCTCTGAACCGTATGTTAGGACTGGACGTATTATTGTTGGACAGATTCGATGTAAATATCAGGATCGAATTGTTTTATAATGCCCCTCTGTCCGATGCTTCTTGATCGACGATGGTAATACAATAAAATGTTGAATTCGTAGAGTAAAATTACAGTTTTATTGACAGCTACTAATAATTACACTCTAGTTATTGGCTAGGTAACTTTCTATAATAGACTGCCTCCATAATATCTTCTGGTAGACTTGATCTTCTTCAGCTATCTTTATTTACCTTTCACCTTTATTAACATTTTCTCTAGATCTGTTGTATATGCCATTTTGTACGACCTCCAATTTATTAATACATTTGTAAGATATCACTGAGACTGATCCCTGTTGAACTTTTACTGGAAGCGTCAAACACGGCCCTGCATTTTGTTTTCTGAGCTGCTGCTTGTGCCTGACACTGAAGAAGCAGCTAAAGAGGTAAAAGATTCAACATCTCCTCTGATTTAACTTTATCCGCCTTCTTTTCATTTCTAACCTTTTCCACAGTTCGTGCTTTAGCCCTCGGTTCTGGTGTTACTTTGGTTGGTGTTCCTTGGGGCTTTTTTTCTTTGTAGAATCTTACTCTGAACTATTCTTAGATGAAAAAATACTTTTCTTCTTATTACCATCTGTGTTGTTCTTGGTAGTAACTTTTTGGGCACGGATTTTTGGAGGCTCTTTTCCTCTGACTGATTCTTACTTCTGTTCAGTTTTAGCTTTTGCAGCAGCTACTTTCCCAGCTCCTTTCGCTGCCGGTTTCGGAGGAAAAACTGACCACTTAGAAGTAATTGCTCTTATTATTCACATTACTCTTTCGTTTGGGAGGTAGCTTCTTAATCTCATCATTCTCATCTGTGGAATAAGTCTTTGCAGCAGCAGGTTTATTATTTTTAGGAGTTGGTACTTTATTTTTTCCGGCAGTTTTGGACTGGGAAGTTTTATTAGTAGATGTTTTGTTTTCTGTGCTTTTTCGAACTTGTGTTTGAGTTGCTGGGGTTTTTTTGGTAGCTTCGTCAGCATCTGATTTGGGTTTGCTGGAATTCTGGGAACTTGAAAAATCTGAATCACTTGATGAAGACGATTCTGATAGACTGGAAGAAGAACTGGAACTAGAGAAATCTGTTGAAAACTCAGAAGTAGATTCACTAGTAATTGTACTTTTTTCAATTAGCCATATTATTAAATATTATTCTTTTAATGCTATATTTTTGTTTACAACTTGTAATATCCTGATATTTACATCGAACCTGTCCACTTGTTCGTAGAGTTTTATTTTTGCATTTTTTAATATAATTGTCGATTTAAGGAGGATATTGAGCCCAAAATAGCATCTGTTGGTCGTGTAAATTCTGCGGTTTATCTCTGCGGTAGTATTATTTTCAGTGTTAAGGAGCGCTCCAAGATATACGAATTCGTTCACTGCTTTGATGATGTTATTTATAACAAATGGTCGTAGTATTTGTGGTTGCGTGCTTATTTTAATATACTTCATTTTGTTGGTGTATATTATTAAACCCATTTTTGTAGCTGATTCTTTGAATGCTACATACACCTCTCGTACAGCGTTTTCCGTTCTCCCAACAATATTGATATTATCAGCATGCGCCAGGATTTGCACTGATTTATTATAGACTGAACCAGTGGTTGTGATTTGTGACATACGTATTACTTTTTCTAGAGCCAGATTGAACAGTATACAGGAGAGGGGGTCTCCCTGGCGCAGCCCGCTATTTGTTTTAAAAGGTTTAGACAGTTCCCCCTGAATTCGTACTCTACATTCAAAACTTTTTCAAGTTAGTTTTGTTTAATTTACCAACTGATACCTACCGGCTTAAAAAATAAACCGCAGAAAAATTGAATAAATTAGTTTTTAATCATATTGTTGAGAGTCACAGACCCCTGATACAGGGTAGCACTGTGCTTTAGAGAAACTCGAGAAGCCTTTCTCAACGTCGCGTCGTGAACTCAACGTCGTCCAATGCGAATTTCGGATTTTCTCTTGGATTCGACCATCGTCCGGTAGTTGTTTTGAGAAGAGTTTTCAATATATAAGCCTGCCTAGGCGGCTTTACATTAGAATAGTATTTTCCATTTTACTTTTACATTTTACTACTCGGTGCAAATTTTTTTATAAGCAATAATTATAAATGTAGTTAGTCATGGTGATATTTGTAATTAAGTGAGCTTTGAATTCAATAAAGTACGTTGTGCTTCACTTAACCTTTGAACTTGTAACGTAAGAATATTATGTATTTATGTCTCTCTTAATAATAAAAAAAATGGCATTTTATACTTTGATGTTTTAGGACATGGTGCCTTTGTTCTTTAGTGTAATGCCATCTCCAATATCAATGAGGATTCTTGCGCACTTTGGTCAGTTAATCGAGACAACTAGATTCCAAAAGTTCGATTATAGAGATGACCAAATTAACTTGGAGAAATATGGTTCTTTAAAACCACCCGATTATAATATTAGCCAAATTTCATTACCAATTCAGCTATTTACAGGAACTTATGATTTTAGTAGTTCAGATAAGGTAAGTATTAATTGTTTTGCTTTATTAATAAAATAGAAATAAAAAGTAAAAATTCCGTTATGCCACTTTCAAGTCTTGGGTCTAGTCATCAAGAGATGAGGAAGGAGTAGGAATAGAGGAGTAAGAGCTCTATAAAAAACAGGGTTCATCTGACCTGGATGATAGCTTACTTTAAGGGCTCCTGTCTAGGGTACAGGCGAAAATACTGCCTTACAGTTTGGCCTTGGATCATCAAAAGATAGATGAAGCAAACCTGGATCAAAAAGTACCTGATCCTCCCAGTTAAGAGATCTAGGCGGTGAATCTGCAGCTTATTATTTGTAAGAAATCACAATCGCAAAGAACAAACAAAGCGTCAGATAAGTCAGAAAAGTACACGAAATCGAGCAATAATTGTTTAAATAAATAAGATGGTTTATTTAACAATTTACTTATTTAAATAATGCATTTTCGTAATGTACGCAAAAATTACATCCAAATTCTTCTTCTTCTTCTTCTTCGTTATCGTTATTCGACTTTGTGTTATTGTTGTACTTTATGGTTTTTAATCTCGTTAAAATCTAAATAAAAAAAATCTAAAAATATAAGATTTAACATGGTATTAAAGGCTTCTTCTTCTTTTTGTTCCTTCTTGTATGTAGCCTTTAAAGCCTGTTTCATCTTCGCGATATTAGCCTTCCAAAATTATTTGCATCATCTTTTTTTGGTCTGCCAATAATTCTTCGTCCATTTGGTGACTTTCTTCACTTCTTTTTTCACTTTTTCACTTCTCTCCCTATCCAACATAGGGACTTTTACCTGATATTCGTCGAAGTATTTTCATTTTTGTTGTTTCTAGTATTCGTCTCGTTTTAGATGTATCAGGTCTTGCCTTTTAAGCTTTGTTGTCGTACTTCTTCTTTAACATCTCCGTAACTAGTTATATCTATTCCCAGATATCTAAACCTTGCTTCCTGATTTATTATTTTCCCATCAATTGCAATTGATGGGAAGAGATTATTTAGATGTTATCATACATTTGGCTTTTCATATTTCTTGACTGTTGTATTGAAGATGTGTGTTAATCTTTGGAGCTAGTCTTTTGTCTCAGGGATTTTTTGTGAGATTGTCTGCATGACATAACATTTGGATTTTTTGTTTCCCATTCTGTAACCATGACCTTTACGTACTGCTTGTATTATTTTGTTCATTATTATATTAAAGAGAAGTGTGCTTAACGAGTCATCCTGTCTGAGTTGGCTTTGTACTAGTATACACTGTGTTAGTTTTCTATTTATCTTTGCCTGTATCCGATTATGGAAGTAGATATTTTCGATGGTTTGTATAATATTGATTTGTATGTTTCTTTCTTACAGTAGGTGTAAAACGTCTTCGACTTGGATGCGATTAAAGCCTTTGTCAGATCTATAAAACATAGATATGCTGCTTTATTGTACTCGATGGCCTTTGCTGTGATTTGTCTTAGTGCAAACACTCATCTACGCAGTATCTTCCGGATCTGAATTTATGTTCTTCGTCTGATAAAGTTGTTAGTTTATTGATTTTGTTAGTTAGGACTTTTGTGGTAAGCTTAAGTGCGGTGTTCAGTAGATTTATACCTCTATAATTCTAATTGATTTATATCTCTATACTTGTTCAAAGTTCGATCTTCAGGTTTACCAAGTGCTGCGTGTGGTCAGTTACCAAGTGTGCTGCTATATGGCGTAGGGGGCTGGACACTCAAAACGAGGGATATAAACAAATTAGAAGCTTTCGAAATGTGGCTCTATCGCCGTATCCTAAAAATACCATGGACAGCGAAAATCACAAATATAGATGTCCTTAAAAGAATAATCCAAGAACGCCAACTTTTCGAAACCATCAAGAAAAGGAAAACGGCGTATCTAGGTCACATCATTCGAAATGGACAATACCAGTTCCTCCAACTTATAATCGAGGGTAAAATTTGTAACGTTTAAAACTTTCCATTTTTGTTCTTATTAATTTCAAAGTACTTTCCATTATTTTCTGCTCATACTATTTGATTTTCGTTGATAATAACTTCTTTTTCCTTTGTTTTTATTCCTATATTTCATTTCAATATTTTGCTATTACAAATAAATTCACTGATTAATTTCTGAAGTCCCCTCGTAGTTATAACTTCGCTTACTTTATCATACAAGAAACAGAAACCCCACCACTAAATAATTTACTTCTATCAATCCGATCCGATTTAATTCCTTTTTAAAATAAACCAGCAAACTACAAGGTACTCATAAATAAATCTTCGTGGTTAGAAACATCCAACGGTCTAGATAAGTTAATAATTTGTTCTTTTTACAACAACATATTTTAATAGATTAATCAAAAACATTAGCAATGTTAGTTTTCCGTACAACTTTTTTTTACCTTTGCTGTAATAATAATAATTCAATATAAATCACTGGTATTAATCGCACAACTTTGTCTTTTTCGTTTTTCATTTCATAATTTATCTAATAATTGCAATTATTAATTTGTGAGAGAGTTCTGGATCGGTATACAGTTCTTAGAGAGAAGAACTTTCCGCTTGCCAGAATTCTTCTGTTGTTGGACAAAACTCACAAATTAATAATTGCAATTAATAGATAAATTTTTAAATGAAAAACGAAAAAGACAAAGTTGTGCGATTAATACCAGTGATTTATATTTGATTATTATTATTATAGCAAAGGTAAAAAGAAAATAAAAATTGTAAGCAGTTTTTAAGTACTAGTGTACACAAAATTGTACGGAAAACTAACAGTGCTAATGTTTTTGATTAATCTATGAAAATATGTTGTTGTAAAAAGAACAAAGTAACAACTTACCCAGACCGTTGGAAGTTTCTGACCACGAAGATTTATTTCTGAGTACCTTGTCGTTTGCTGGTTTATTTTAAAAAGGAATTAAATCGGATCGGATTCATAGAAGTAAATTATTTAGTGGTGGGGTTTCTGTTTCTTGTATGATAAAGTAAGCGAAGGTATAACTACGAGGAGACTTAAGAAATTAATCAGTGAATTTATTTGTAATAGGAAAACATTGAAATGAAATAGTGCAAAACATAGAAATGAGCAGAAAATAATGGAAAGTACTTTGAAATTAATAAGAATAAAAATGTAACGTTTTAAACGTTACAAATTTAAGGCAAGAGAGGAATTGGACGCAAGAAAATGTCCTGGCTCCGAAACATAAGGCAATGGACAGGGATTAACGACATAAAATCTCTGATACATATTGCAAGAAATAGAGAATTAATGAAAAATGTGATCGCTAACATCCATTAGTGGATTTGCATCTGAAGAAGAAGAAGATAATTGTTGGGGTCTTCTTTATCTCCTTTCTTGAACATTGGTCTCATTATGCTGTTTCTTTCTAAGGTTATACGTTCTCCGTATTTTAGAAGTCTGGTCCTGGTGACTTTCTACTTTTGAGTCAATTTATGGCTATCTTTACTTCCTGAAAACTAATTTCTATTTCGTGTCTTAATTCAGGTACGTTATTGTGTTGATTATTATTTTCTTTTCTGTTAAACAGTTCCGTCAGGTATTTTTCCCATTCGTTTGCGGGTATGTTATTGTATTCCTTCAATTCTGCCATTTTTTTTCGTTGGTTTCTTATGAATCTCCATATTAGTTTTTGTATAAATGAATAACATTTTGTGATAATTTTAATAGACATACCATACTGTATATTGTCCTCTCGTATCAGCTTGATTATTAATATTTTTAAATAAACTTTTCTTAAATATAAAAAGTGGTAAAAACGCCGTCAAAAATAGACTGACAGCTCAATCAGTAGTTAATTTAATTCTGGGGTCAGAAAAACACAAAAAGGATTAAAACTGAAATTAAATAACTCCATTGGAGGTTCTTTAAATCGATTTATCATAAATTTTCATTTAAAAAACACCGGCGGAAACACAACTACGCAGTAGAAGACAAGACTGAAGGTAGAGCTGCGATTTATTTTACTGTAATTATAGTTTCTGTTTAGTCACATTTCAAGTGGTTGTAGTTTCTCTCCGAAATTCCTTACTTTCATACATCATCATCATAAGTGGCTCTACAATCCGTTGCGGATCTTGGCCTGCTCACAAAGAAGTCGCCACTCATGTCGATTCCTGGCAACTTCCCTCCATCTTCTGATTCTTAAAATCTGTAGATCTTCTTCCACGTCATCAATCCATCTCATTCGTGGTCGTCCTTTGCTTCTTGTGCCCTCTGGTTTTGAAAATGTTAATCTCTTCGTGTATTCGTGATCTGACATCCTAGCAATGTGTCCAGCCCATCTAAGTCTCTGCATTTTAACGAATTTCACAATATCTGAATCTGTGTATAACTGATATAATTCAAAGTTGTATCTTCGACGCTGTCATATCAGTAGGTTATGATTACGGTCACGGAGCTCTAGGCACAATTGGTAAATTATTAAGGGCATTCATTCCAAACTTGTCAGAGATTTCGACGCCCTTAATAGAACTCTTAAACAAAAGGAATGCATGGGTATGGACAGATAGACATTCTGATGCAATAAATAAAAAAAAAAGAAATAATTATGTCAAGTAGTGTGCTTGCCAATTTCAATGAGAAGTTACCAACTGTGATACAGACTGACAGTAGTAGTAATGGCTTGGGGTGCTGTCTCTTACAGAATAACAGACCAGTAGTATTTGTATCTAGGGCACTAACGACAGCAGAGTCAAATATGAGTCAAATTGAAAAGGAGTTCTTGGCAATCCTATATGCATGCAATAAATTTCACAATTTTATCTATGGAAGAAAAGTGCAAATTGATTCTGACCATAAGCCTTTGGAGGCATTAATGCATAAAGGCATTGCGGACATAATGTCGCCGAGATTACAAAGGATTAGGGTAAGATTATCTAAATATGACATAGAGGTAAAATTTAAGCCAGGCAAGTTTATGCATGTGGCAGATTTATTATCGAGGAATTTTATAAAAGATGAAGTGGATGATGATAAATTTATTACAGAAATAGTTCATACTATTGACATGACTGATGAGAAGAGAGAGCAATTTATGACTAAAGTGGATGCTGATGAGGATCTGAAACTAGTAAAGAAATATTGTATACAAGGGTGGCCCAAAACCCTGTCAAGAGTAAGCGATTCAATTAGGTATTATTATTATATAAGAAATGAACTATATTTACTTGACGGACTAATATTTTACAAAGACAGAGTTGTAGTCCCAAAAATATTGAGAGAGAGCATGCTAAGATTATTGCATTCTAGTCATCTTGGCATTCAGAAAACCCAACAGAGAGCAAGACAGATATTACATTGGCCACAAATGAACAAAAGTATAGAAGACTGGGTAAGAAATTGTAGCAAGTGTGAGATATTTAAAAGTCACAATGCTAAAGAACCACTATTACTTAGAGAGTTGCCTCAAGCACATTTTGAAAAGGTAGCGAGTGATATATTAGATTATGGTGGACAGTCATATCTAGTTCTGATCGATTATTTTTCTAAATGGCTCGATATAGTGAAAATTAATTCAAAACCTTCTCAAGTGGTCATCAAGGAGTTAAAGAAAATTTTTTCAACACACGGAATACCTTACGAAGTCATATCAGATAATGCAATGCCTTATAATTCGTGGCATTGTCAGCAATTTGCTAAAGACTGGGATTTTCGGTTTGTAACGTCCAGTCCCCGCTATCCACGGTCTAATGGGCAGGCAGAACGAGCCGTTCAAATTGCAAAAAATATGCTTAGAAAGTGTGACGACTTAGATATGACACTCCTGGAGTATCGCAATACTCCAATAAATGGAACAGATAAAACACCGGCCCAATTAGTAACTAACAGGGTTCTTAGATCAAAGCTACCATCAAATAAAAAGCACAAAGACATAAATCTAAAGGATGAGTGGGAGAAACTAGAGGCAAAAAGAAACGAATATAAAAATTATTATGATAGAAATACCAAGGTAAGAAAAGAAATAGTGCCAGGAGAGAATGTAGGTGTCACAGCGGGTAGAGAATGGAGACCAGGTAAAGTTCTGGAAAAAGTAGATGAGGCAGATCTTATTTAGTGTAGAAAGAAAAAGGGGAAGTGATTAGGCGAAACAGCTATCACTTAAGGCCTTCCCTAGTTAAAGCGGAAATTAGGAAGAATACTGATTTTGCACATAATGATAGATCATTAAACTCCTCATCTGGGAATCAGAGTTGTGGAGTAGAGGAACCTTCAACCTCCCAAATGAATGCTGAAAGTAGAACTAGCGCTAGACTCAAAAGGGCTCCAGTGCATTTTAAAGATTATCAAATGTAAAGGGAAAGATGTCATATCAGTAGGTTATGATTACGGTCACGGGGCTCTAGGCACAATGTAGAGAGACTCGCCAGTTGTCACTACTTGTCAACATGGTGGTTAGAAGTTAAAATAGGGGTTTTGGAGATTGGGGATTCTTGCATAGTTTGTTAAAAAGTATGTTTAAATAAATGTATTAAACACAATGAAATAATATTACTGACGCCATAGTCCATTTTCATTTACGGTCCCAAAAATCTTTCTAAGAATTTTTTTCTTAAAAATACCAAGAAGTCTTCCATCATTTTGAGATAAGGTCCACGTTTCAGCCCCATGTATCAAAACCGGTCATATTAAGGTCTTGTATATATTAAACTTTACTGCACGTTTTGTATTTTTATTTTTTAAATGTTTTTATTTTCATACAACCCAAGAGAATAAACATAAAATAAGGCTAGGTGTTCCTTAACTTGTAAGCTTAGAATCTTTGTTGGCCAGTTAGTTTTTTATACAATTACTACTGTTATTGGGAGACCATTTAAGTTTAAAATAAGTTTATCTTTGACATTTAGATTTCCACTTCCGAAATAGTTCTCAAATCACAATTAATAGTATATGAAAAAAGAATTAAACGTAACTTAAATATACACAAACAAGAACACATATTAAATAGAAAAAGATACGGTAAGCAGTTCAGTGGATGTTCTGCAAGGTGTCATATATTCTTCTGAGCAGTTAAAGTAATGTTTCAGAAGATATTTTTTTATAATATCAAAACTATTACAGCTTACTAACTTACAGCAACTATTATATGCTACGTGTTCTCCGTATTATTTTATGAGTTGGAGGCTTGGACTTTAAAGAAAGCTGTTTCGGACAAATTGGAAGCCTTCGAGTTATGGGCCTACAGAAGGATATTAAGAATAAGTTGGGTAGATAGTCACGAATATCGAGAAAAAAATTATTTTAAATCCTTTATAAAAGGTATATAATAAAATGCCCAAACGGGCTATCACAAATATATTACAAAACGTTTTCGGATTGTTAAATCCATCATCAGTGTAAACCTGAAAGTGAATAACCACTTTAATTAAAAAGAACGTTGAAATTAAAATGTTGACTAAGGTTAAAGGACATTTTTGTTAATACTTACGAGGTATACATGCTATGAGCCACCAAAATATATGAGTCAAAACCCTTTAAATGATATAAATTTACAGTTGCTTTACATTATATTATGTGGTTACAAATTATGATGTTTAAGTTACCGTTGGAATTGGTAACATGGCGACGTATGACCCTACATAGGTAAAATGGTCCTGAGACGAAGTGTCTTCGAGGACCTGTTGATAACAACTGATCAAAATGACATTGTTGACATGTTAGAACGGATGTTGTGTCAGAGCAGTCAGTGTAGCTTACGGTAGTTGTCTAAAAATGACAGATGTCAGCATTATTTAAAATTGAAAAAATTAAAATTATAATAATGTAACAGTATCAACAATCAATGTTGCAGTCTGTAATCTGAATTAATCATATGGCTATATTGGAAACATTGAAAAAATTGGTTTTTAAAAATTAATGTGGGTAAACTGGAGTTTATGAAATTTTGTAGGATCAATAGGCAACCAACTATACATGTGCATGGATTCATTTGTTCTAAGCTAAAAAATTTTATCAAAAGGCCCTGAATGTCAAGGTGTTAAGAAGAATGGGTAAAGATAAAGCGGTCTTAAATACAGCTAAAGTCAGAAAACTGCAATATCTGGGACATAATATGAGGGGCGAGCGTTATAACTTATTGCAATTAATAATGCAAGAAAGAATACAGGGTAGAAGGAGTCGCGGAAGAAGACACATCTCCTGATTAAACAATTTGAAAGCTTGGTTTAACTGCACTTCTGCTGACCTCTTTAGAGCAGCGGCGTCGAAGGTGCGAATTGTCATGATGGTTGTAATAGTTATAATTAAGGCAATTTTCTGTAAAGCTTTCTGTTTTCTGTTTTCTGTGAATTTCAGTTAGAAAATCAACAGATTAGGTAGCAGAATAATTTTGAATTTAATAAAGAAAGGTCGGCAGTGTTCTAGATAACTAACTCCTGCTAAAATCCTGATAGCTTTCTTTTGAATTCTAAAATTTTAAGTGCATTTGCCCCATATTAATAATTCATAGTATAGGTGAGAGTGAAATTAAGAAAAATATATCATTTTTATTGTTTTAAAGTTGACAACCCTTTCTACTTGGCGAATACAAATAATAAACTTCATAGTTTTTTCTTAAGTTGTGAGATATGAGCCGACCAGTTAGGTCGATTATCTATGGTTATTCCCAATAGTTTAACAGTCTCTTTATAATCTGAATCATTATGTAAATTACTTGCTTACTAATATAACCAAATTTTGCGTTTTATCAGAGTTAAGTTTTAGTTTGTTTGCAGCAAACCATGAGCTAGATTTAGTAGAAACTTCCTCATAGGACATTTTTAAATCATCATCATTTTTGTGTAATTTAACGTATGTTATACCATGTGTGAATTGTATGGATTTGTACGGAGATATTAATTTTTACGCAAATCGTTGACATAAATAATAAACAAAAGAGGCCCTAAGACCGAATCTTGTGGGACACCATGTATTACGGATAGAAAATCGAAGAGATGACCTTTAGATACTACCGCGTGGTGTCTGCCACATATATAAGAAGTTATAAGTTTAAGAGGGATACCTCTGATTTCATAGTAATTTAGTTTGTGGAGCAAAATGTCGTTTGAAATGCAGTCAAAAGCCTTAGACAAGTGGCAAAGAGAAATTGCTATGCGATTGCCTCGTTTAAGCCCCTCCATCACCTCGCTTTCAACATTAAATACTACGTTCGTAGTAGAACGAGCACTTCTGAATCATAAACACTGGGAAGAGTATACAAAAAGGATGAAAAGCGACTTCTACGGTACACAAAAACAAATACGGAGATTCATAAGAAACCAACGGAAATAAATGTCAGAATTGTATGAATACAATAACATACCAGCAAACAAATGCAAAAGATACCTGATGAAACTGTTAAAAGCAAAGTAAAATAATAGTTAACACAATAACGTACCTGAATGGAATAACCAGATGGAATATCTAACGAGCTTCTAAAACTCAGAGGAGAAAGTATAAACCTAAAGATGACAAAACTTATACAAACAACAATATTTCACTGCAAGATACCAGACGCATGGAGAAACAGCATAATGATACTAATGTTCAAGAAAGGAAATAAAGATGACCCCAAAGATTATAGAGGTATGAATCTACTGAACACCGCACTTCAGCTTACCACAAAAGTTCTAACCAACAAAATCAATAAACTAACAACTTTATCAGATTAACAACAAGGATTTAGATCCGGAAGATCCTGAGTAGACGCCTTATTTGTACTAAGACAAATCACAGAAAAGGCCATCGAGTACAATATACCAGCATATCTATGTTTTACAGACCTGACAAATGCTTTCGATCGCATTCAAGTCGAAGAGTCTGACACTTACTGTATAAAAGAAACACACCAATCAATATTATACAAACCATTAAAAACATTTAGTTCATTATCATTACGTAACGCTACAACCCTGAGTGGGTCTTGGCTGACTGTACATTTTTTTTCCAATTTGTTCGGTCTTCCATCAACCTAGGGTCAAATGGAATGTTGATTTTCCAGAGATCTACTTGGATGTTATCTCTCCATCGCATTCTGGGACGTCCGAGTGGTCTTTTGCCTGTGGAAATCTTCTCCCATACCAGTTTTAAAAGTCTTTCGTTACGAAGTCTGTGCACGTGACCTGCCCGTCTTAGTCGCTGTGATTTAATTTCTTGGACAATATCGGCGTCATTGTAAAGTACTTTTAATTCAATATTGCTCTGATCTTATACTGGTTTGTGGTGATTTTATGGTGGTGTCAAAAAAGTATTTTTCGTTCAAAGCATCTGAACTTGTAACGATAAGACTACCAAAGAGAATTGAAGTAATATTGTGAAAATAATACTTCAATCAACCATGGGAGCTTATCGTCTATACCTTGCCTAGCTCAGTATCTCAAGGGTGAGTTTGTCTTGTCTTAAACTAGGAATTGAACCTGAGTTCTTAGCTAATAGCAAATAAGACAAATTTTAACCAAACATATTTATTAAAAAGAATAAAAAAACAATAATCAACCCTGCCTAAGCTTAACAATTGATGTAATACTTATTGCTTCGTTTGATGGGCTACTTGTGTGCTCTAGCTGCTAGGTCCTCCAATTGAATGTTGTAGTTCTGGAGAGCTGCAGTTACATGTGGTCCTGTGTTCTAATTAAATTATCCAGTACAATCCAATAAAGCCAACAACGTTGTCTATATGCCAATAAATCCAATAAATAAATGCCAAATAAAATTGTCATTAAATTATTATTCCCTATAAACTAAAAAACAAAATAAATAGGAGCATTAGAGACACATCAAGAGGAGTTTAACTTCCTTGCTATCTTACAAAGTTACAATTAAACAAATAGCATATGGCAAGGATAAAATGAGATATGATTGTTACTATGATTGTTAGTTAAATTCTGTTCTTCTTTCTTCTTAGGGTGTCTGTCCGTTCCGAACGTTGGCGATCATTCTGGCTATGATGATTTTGTTAGTTGCTATACGAAATAGCTGTGTTGAGGTCTTTCTATACCATGCTCTCAGGTTAGCAAGCCAGGATATTCTTCTTCGTCCTGGGGCTCTTTTTCCTTCAATTTTACCTTGCAAATGCATTGGAGTAGCTCGTATCTGCCTTGATTTCTCATTATATGTCCCAAGTACTCCAGCTTACGGCTCCTCACAATGTTGGCCAAATCCGCGGTTGTGTTCATCCTCCGCAGTACTTCTTCATTGGTGACTTTGTCTGTCTATGGTATCTTCAGGATTCTTCTGTATAATCATAATTCAAACGCCCGAAGTTTTGATTAAGTTTTCGCCTTCAATGTCCACGTTTCTACTCCATACAGAAGCACTGAGTAACACGTAACAGGAGCCTTATTTTTGTTTTCAGGGTGAGGTCACGGCTTTTGAACACAGAGCTCATAGCCAAGAATGCACTTTTGGCCTTTCCGATGCGACATTTAATCTCTTGGGTAATCTGTTAAAGAGTCCTAATGCATATATATAAAAAAACAATGTGCCTTCGAAAGAACGTAAGTTACAAATATCGGAAATGCGGTCAGAATTATAGAATAAATATCACAATGAAAGTACTTACCTCAAGAGAATTTGTAGACCATAAAATGAGTCTAATTATAACTTTTGTCTTCTTTTATAAAGATCAAAGAAGCAAAAAAAATAATATCCCCACTACATTAGAACATTTAACTGACAGAAAGTGAGAAAGTAAAATGAAGTTAGCACAGATGTTACAGGATGTTACTATTTTATGATACTAGCTTGTCTGTCAACACAGATCACAAAGAGAGAGGGCAAATATTTATTTTACGTGACATAAAGAGAGAGTAAATAATGACAGAGGAAGAAATTAAAACAGGGGAAGAAATATAGCGGGCGCCAACTATTTTTAAATAAAAAATAGTGAAATTAAACTGAAGATAAACAAATTAACAAATTACTAAAGAAATTAAAATGAAATATTTATTTAAATATAAATGAATAAAGATGTGACGTTTATAACATTACAAACTTTTAGCTTAGGGCATGGTCCACGTTTCGCATCCGTATGTTATTACAGGATGGATTTATAGATTTTTATCTTTGAACTTCTTGTAAGATTTTTTGATTATATGAGCTTATCCAGTGCGAAAAGACAGCGGTTTGCAGATTGAATTCTTTCTTTTATTTCTTCAATAACACCGTTGTCAGCTGTGATTACAGCCCCCAGATATTTAAAACATTGTACTCTTTCTAAATTGAAGGTGTTGACCGTCACATTTTGTCATATTCTGTCTCTTCGTGTCGTTCTATTTATACACATATATTTCGTCTTCTCTTCATTAATCTTTAGCCCTACTTTACTTGTTACTCTTTCCACCACCGAAATATAAGCAGTACATAAAGGTCATGGCTACAAAATGGCCAAATATTATGTTATACAGACGACGCCGCATAAATCGTCGAGATAGAAGACGAACTCCAAAGATAAACACACATCTTCAATAAATTAGCCAAGAAATAAAATATGAAAATATCAACAAAAAAAAACCAAATGTATGAAAACATCTAAATACCCACAACGATGTAAAATCGAAATTGATGGAAAGATAATAAAGCAGGAAGCAAGGTTTAGATATCTGGGAATAGATATAACTAGTTACGGAGTTGTTGAAGAAGAAATACGACAACAAAGCTTAAAAGCAAGTAAAGCGGCGGGATCTCTTAATGACATAATCTGGACGAACAAACACCTATGACAAGACACAAAAACAAGCATCTATAAAGCAGCAATTAGACCTCTATTAACATACACGGCAGAGACAAGACCTGACACATCTAAAACGAGACGACTACTAGAAACAACAGAGATGAAAATACTCCAACGAATATCAGGGAAAAGTCTGTTGGATAGTGAGAGGAGCGAAAACAAAAGAAGAGCATGCAATATAGAAGACACAAATGGATGGGCAAAAAAAAAGAAACATGAGTTGAACGAACACATTAGTAAAATGGCAGAGGATAGGATAGTACTAATTTTACGAGAGAATTCACCAAATGGACGAAGAAGTATTGGCAGACCAAGAAAGAGATGGTGCGATAATTTAAACAATTTAGGAGGTCAATATTGAAGCAAAAACAGGCTTTAAAGCCTACAGACATAAAGGAAGAAGAAGAATTAAAATAAAATTAAATTATTAGAAGAACTTTTCAGCAAGTAAAAAACAACATTTTTTTTTAAATTTATCAATGTCTTAAAAACGATAAGTGGAAATCGAAACGACAAAAATAAACTTGTGACATCATTAAGATGTCACAAGAAAATAGCTTCAAAACAGTAGTTAGCTCTTTGTCTCGAGAATAGCACTACTAACGCGTCACAAGAATTCGTATAAGATCTTATAGACACGTAGTAATATCCGAAAAACCTTAACCATTATTGACATTAAAATATAAATATTACTCCCTGTATCATAATAATATAATGCAGTAGATAGAAGTGCATACAGCCTTGACCCGCAAAAAACAGAAAACAATTAATTATGGAAGTTAAATGTTTACTTTGTAATAATTGTAATAGTTCGTTAATTAAGTTAGCAGTTATTATAAACAATATAAAAACTGCAAATGTACCTTGAAAAATAAAGGAACATAATTCAACGCCTAATGCGGCTTTTCTCCTTGGCTTAATATAATTCGAAAACAGGCTACACAAACATCGTTTTGCAGTAAAATCATTTTAGCAAACAGTTTATTTCTTTATTTTAAACATTTTCGCGTCAAACTCTAGAATTGTTAATGACATATGTATGCACACGATAATTCATATATAAACAAAAATTTTTGTTTGAAATAATACTAATGTCTTTGAGGAATTTCATTAATTGTGCGATTGAACAATTTTCTTTTTGATGATGATAATGATAGTGTGTTTGGCATGGAAACTAGTACATTTGCCACAGATTTTTGAATGATTTATATTCTTTCTTCTTCTTCTTCGTCTAGCCATTCACGTCCACATCTGAACATAAGCCTCATCAAGTCTTCCTCTCCATTGTTTTTTATTGTACGCTACTTGTAGCCAATTTTTCCCGGCAGTCCTTTTCAGATCATCTGTCCATCTCATAAGAGGTCTGCCTCTGGGACTTTTGTGTTGGTATGGTCTCCAGATTAAAATTGATTTGTGCCATTTGTTTAGATCGCTCCTAGCTACATGTCCTGCGTATTCTCATTTTAATTTTAATGATTTTTGCACCACATCGGTGACTTTGGTTTTCTGTCTTATCCATGTGTTTGTTTTCTTGTCCTTAAGTGATATACCTAGCATTGCTCTTTCCATCGCGTGTTGAGTGACTCTAAGTATATTCATATTCTTTTTTGTGATTATCCATGTTTGTGCCGCATAAGTTAATATCGGAATAATGCATGCATCAAAAACTTTAGATCTAAGATGTAATTGAATTTGTTGATTTCTGAGTATATAGTTCAGTTTGCCGAATGCTGCCAAAGCTAACTTTCTTCTTCTTTTTATTTCTTCAGTTTGAATTTCCCTATTTAGTATTATTTTTTGTCCTAAGTATATATATTCTTCAACTTTTTCTATAACTTTATCGTTTATTATTGTCACGGTGTCTTCGGAGTGCATGACTTTTGTTTTGTTTAAATTCATTTTCAGTCCTATTTTAGAAGATTCGGTATGTAGTTCTAAAAGCATGGTTTGCATTTCTTGTAGGTCAGTAGCTATCAGGATTATGTCATCTGCAAATCGTAGATTACTGAGGTAGCGGCCATTGATGTTTATTTCCTTATATTTCCAATTTAGGTTTTTAAAAACGTCTTCCAAAACTAAGGTGAACAGTTTGGGTGATAAAGTATCTCCCTGTTTGACTCCCCTGTTTAATGGTACAGGGTTCGTGTGTCCATTTTCATTTAGGTAGTATGTAGCTGTAGCTTGGTATATAGTTTGTTTTATTAAGTTAATATACCTGCTGTCTATTCTACAATTTTGCATTGCGTTTATTACGGCCGTGTGTTCTATGGTATCGAAAGCTTTTTCGTAGTCTACAAATGCAAGGAAAACTGGAAACTTGTATTCGTTACATTTTTCTATTAATATTTTTATGGTTAACAGGTGATCGGAAGTTGAATAGCCTTTTCTAAAACCTGCCTGTTCATATGGTTGGTATTCGTCTAATTTCCTTGTTAGTCGAGTAATTATGACTTTGGTGAGTATTTTAAACTGGTGTGACAGTAGGCTGATGGATCTGTAGTTTTCCAATTTTCGACTATCACTCTTAGGGACTTTGCCTTGATGTAAACAACTGTCCACAAGCTTAGTTACAATTGCAATTAGTTCCTTACCTCCTTCTAATATCATATCTGTGGTAATACTATCTTCTCCTGCAGCTTTATTTCTCTTCATGTTTTCCAATGCTGTAGTTACCTCTGAAATTGTTACTTTTGGCATTATTTCTGATCCAACATTTTTTATTAATTTCCGTGCTGGTCTCATCTCATCATCTTGTTGATGTGATCTGTAAAAATCTGTGTAAAATTCTTCTATTCGTGTCAGTATGTTTTCTCTAGTATTGATTTCATTTTCGTCTTTTCCCATTAATGATATCATCTGACGTCGTCCTAGTGTCGGTCTGAGGCATTTCATACTCTTATTTTTTTCAATAGTTGTTGTTATTAATTTTTCGTTTTCTTTTCTTTTTTGTTGTCTGATTCCTTTTCTAATCTGCTTATTAAGTTCTCTATATTCGTCGTTTTCCCTTTTGTTAGATTTATTTAAGATCTTCCTTCTTTCTATTTGTTGTAATATTTCTTTGTCTAGTTTATTGTATGTTGTTTTTGGTTTTTTGAGTTGCAGAAGGCTTTTATTCACTGTTTCGGTAATAAGGTTATTCAAATCATCAATATCATTTTAGTTTATCTGCTGCATGCTAACTTGATTTAATGCATGCACTATCTTTTTATTAAATTCACTATTTTTGATTTCTTCAGATGTCCATTTGTATTTTTTTTCATGTATTCTTTTTCTTTCTAGTTTTTTGTTAATTATTAGTTTTGTTCTTATTAGTCTATGATCGCTTCCTAGGTCAAACTGATTTAATACTGATACGTCTTCTACTAGGTTTCTATTCTTCGTTAAGATATAATCTATTTCATTCTTTGTCTTTTTATCGGGGCTCATCCATGTCCATTTTCTGCTTGGTTTTTTTATTGAAAAAGGAGTTCATTGAATACATGTTATGTTCATTCATGAAATTGAGAAGCATTTCTCCTGTATAGTTTCTTTTCCCGTAGCCATAATTACCAATTAAATGTTCATAATCTTCCTCTTTTTTGCCCAATTTAGCATTAAAATCTCCTAATAGTATTTCGTAATTTGCTTTATTTGTTTCTATAGCTGTTCTTATTTCATCATAAAATATTTCTACTTATTCATCGTCGAGGCTTTTGGTCGGAGCGTACACTTGGATCACTTTCAGAGTGGTTCTTTTAATAATCCTGATGATGAGATATGCTACTCTGTCTGATATGGGCTTGAATTCTTCGATACATTGTGTGAGGCTTTGTTTTACCAAGAATCCCACTCCAGTGTATTCGCCACCTTTATGCATAAAATGTGTGCCATTTTTAAGTATTATATACTCATCACTTTTTCTTCTGGTCTCGCATATACCAAGGATATCCCATTTTATATCCTTTAGTTCACTTTCTATTTCTGGGAATCTATTGTCGTCAGTGTTCGAATATTGTAGGATCATAGCCAAATTGTCATCTTGTGGCAGCCGGGTCTTACCCAGGGATTCTTAGCACCCCCCTTCCGTCAGTTGTTTGATCGCTGCCGTGATCAAGACTCTGGGAACTGCTGGGCACTGCGGGCCTTTTCTTTTTTATCCTGTACATTGACTTAAAGGTTGTTTGGACCATTATCTCCTCACCCTGGTCCAGTGCGGGTTGAGGAGGGAAGGGAAGGATTTAGGTAGGTCTGGGTTGGTGGGTAGGATTTAGGGATTAGGATCCGCTTCACTCCCGGAAGAGGATTGGGAGAAAAAGCCGAGCTCGCGTGGGCAGGGGCGCATCCCTGAAGCAGACCTGTCTTTACCGGGATCGTAAAGAGTGTCTACCCGCTACCCTAGGTCATTACATATGTAGGACGGAGGTTATTCGGACCTATTATCTGTATTAATATTTTATATAATTTATATACAAGGCTAAAGGGAGGGATTTTGTGTTAATGTTTCTCTGGTTGCCTATCTTAGATTACCAGTAAGCGATCATAGGAAGATTAGATTATTTTTCTGGGAGATAACTAATCAATCTAAAAATGTTACAAAGTATTTGTTGTCAGAAAAAAGTAATATAGAACACAAGTATGTGTGAAAGGTTAAACTGCTTTTTTTGGGTTCTTTCAATGAAGTATCACAATATCATAATTATTAGCAAAAAGATATCTTTTAAAAGTATTTCCAACACTCTTATAGCTTTTTTAACACACGGCTTAGCAGCACGAATTACAAAAAGTTTTCATTTTTTATTTATTATATATATTTTTTTTTATTTACAAACATGGTCGCATCAACCTCCGGGGTTATAAGCTACATATAAACATAAATATGAGATAAGTTACTTATAAATAAATATTATATTTTGTTAAGAATATTAATGTCTTTGAGAAATTTCACAATATTTTCACTGGTACACTCACTAAAGATGTCCCTTATAACTGATGGAGTTTTATTAGTTAGTCTTTCAGCACTATATTTGGGACACTCCGTTAATACTTGTTTCACTGTTAACGGCACGTCACAACTCGTACATTTTGGTTGAGGTTCCTTCTTCATGAGATATTCATGTGTGAGGTTGCTGTGTCCTAAACGGAGCCTGGTTAATACAACCTGAAGGAAACGGCAAGGGGCGTTGTTAGTCCATCGTCCAAAATTTGGTTTAATTTCTTTTAACTTTGAGGATTTTTCTTCCCAACATTTAGTCCAATTACATATCAGCTTTAGTTTAAAGTACGGCTTGAGATCTTCTGCTAATGGTTTTATTATCGGTCTGATATTTGGGGAATTTGCCATTTGTCGAGCATTTTTATCAGCTAGTTCGTTTCCTTTAATGCCTATATGTGATGGTACCCACACGAAGACTAATGTTTTGTTTTCCAGCTGCTGCATCTTGTTTTTAATTAATTTAGCTAACGGGTTGCAAGTGTACATTTTTGACAGAATATGAAGGGAATTGATTGAGTCAGCAATAATAAGGAATTTATCTGGTTTGACTGTTTGTATGTCTATAATTCTTGTAGAACTATTAGAAACAATCAAAATGTTAAAAGACACATCACCAGGTCCAGATGACATACCCGCAATATTCTTAAAACAGTTACCTAACGAAGCTTTAGACTTTCTATTGAATCTTTTTAATACAATCTGGTGTAAACAAAATTTATTATATTTGTATTGTTAATTTGGACTTCTTAAAATTGCTAACTTGTCAGCAGAAGAAGAATTTTGAAATTTATATTTAAACTTTGACAGCTGTTTGAGTATTTCATCTAGCTTTCAAAATTTTTAGCGCCGGCAAGGGAGTTCAATTAAAATATTACAAGTATCTATATTGATTTTCATTAACATGGGACTGCAGAAAATATTAAAACCAACATATAATAAGTGCCCTTAGTCCAATCACTCAAGGAACTTTTCCCTTTGTTGTAGACTTGTCGCATAAATTATTATTATTGAATACAATTACTTATTGTTAAACTACTTTTGGTTTTCCAGGACGTCGATACCTTGTATCAACAGCTTAAGAAAAATGGAGTAAAAACATCAAAGTATGTTTTCCCGTTTGCACACTCGGACTACCTAATGGGAAGAAGTTACAAAGAATTCTACAAATCTTTCCTAAAAGCAATTCGAGAGCTACATCTTAACTAAATACATGCTTTAGATATTGTAAATAAAATTTATTTTGGTTTATCCTTGTTTTATTTTATGCGAAATTCATGTGGTAGAGATAAAAGATTAAAATTTAATACAAGGTCTGATGATAAAAGATCATTAGAAATCATTTATACAGATGTGGTATGATCAATTACTCCACTAAGTCATGATGGAGGAAAATATTTCTTAACTTTTATTAATGGTTTTACAAGTTTTTGTGTTAGTTATATTATTAAAGGTAAAAATAAGGTTAGGTAAAATGTTTCAAAGAATATATGAATATGGTACAATCAAAATTCAATAAAAAGATTGCGACTTTCTTCTTCTTCTTCTTCAAATTCCGCTCCTATCGGAGATTGGAAATCATTCTGGCAATTATAATTTTATTGGTTACGCGCCTGAATAGTTGAATTGATCTGCATCCAAACCATTCACGAAGATTGCGTAGTCACGAGATTTTACGACTTTCTACGCTTCTTCTGCGTTTGATTTGACCCTGCATTATATTCCTTAGTAGTTCGTATTTTTCACCTCTCATGATGTGCCCCAAGTATTCCAATTTCCTAATTTTTAAGGAATTTAATACTTTCTATTAAGAGTTGACCGTGCAATTTTAATGCGGCATCTTATTTCTTTTGTCTGTGATCAGTATCTTCTGTGATCCATGCCCCAAGGTATTTGTCCGAAGATATTTGTTCAATTTCTGTATTATCTAGTACTAGCTTAACTTTGATGTTTTGTGCTTTTGTAAATACCATGAACTTAGTTTTCTTCAAATTTATTTTTAGTCCATAATCGTTGCAATATATATGTTTAGTTGTTCAGCAAGGTGTTGCAGTTCTTCTAGTGTTCCTGCCAGAAGGACGGTGTCGTCAGCATATCTTATGTTATTAAGTGGCTCACCGTTTATTATAAGGCCCTCACTGACCTAGGCAAGCGCTAATTCTGAGATGGCTTCACTGTACAAAATAAATAACAAGGGTGATAAAATACACCCTTGGCGGACCCCATGGCGAATCTGGATATCCTCGGTCAGTTCATTTTAAACTTTCACTTTTGCTGTTTGGTTCCAATAGAGGTTACATATGATTCTAATGTCTCTACTGTTTATATTTTTATTCAATAAAATTTCTTTAAGCCGATTGTGCTGCACTCTGTCAAATGCCTTCTTAAAATCAATACAACAGGCATATATTTCCTAATTTATATCTAAGCATCTCTGTGAAAGAACACTTACTTCAAACAGTGCATCTCGTGTTCCCAGTTCTTTCCTAAATCCCATTTGTGTATTACTTATGCGTATTTCGTGTACTCTTATCTCATATAATGTCAGGCCCAGTATCATCCTTAAATTATTTTAGTGCTTCTGTTCTCTTTTTGTCTTCAAAAAGTTGTGCTTTTTATATTGTGTCCATCTCTGCATTTTTTGGTTTATATCTGTTATAAGTGCACCACTTTCATCTCATAGTTGCCTAGTTTGAAGTGTTTGTCTCATTCCTATTAATTCTCTAATTCTTTTATGCATGTTAAAAAGTCATATTGTTTCTCAATTTCTTCTAGTTCTTGGCACTGCTCATATAACATTCTCTCCTTAGCTTCTTTAATTCACTTTTTACTTAATCGATCAATTTTATTATATTTAATTAGATTTTTTGTTTTGAATGATTTTCCTTCATTCATTAATAGTAATATTTCTTCAGTCATCCAGTTTTTATGTTTTCTTTTCTTTGGTTTTAAGTTTTCATTTGCTGTTTTAATTATTGCTACTTTTATATTTTCCCATTTCTTATTAATGTTATAGCTACTTTTATTCAGTTCTTGGGCATTAAGTAGACTTTCAGTAAGAGTTTTTACAGTTTGTTCCTTTGCTTGTGGTTCCCTTAATCTTTTAATATCAATTCTACTTTGTTTGGGTTTTTTAACCAGTTTCAATTTGGTTCGTAATTGCAACTTTAAGATGTGGATATAGGGGAGAATATATTTCAAATGAAATTAGAGAGTTATACAGAGATAATGGAACATGGATAGATTATACTACACCATATACTCCAGAACATAATGTAAAAGCAGAAACATTCAATAGGAGTTTAACTGAAGCAAGAGTAATGATAGAAGTAGCTAAAATGTAAAAAACATTCTGAAATAAACAATAAGGGTTGCAGTATACATTTTAAACTGAACTCTAAAGAATCATTTAAATAATGTGACACCTGCTGAAGTATGGAATGATAGGAAACCTGATATTAAAAATAAGAAAATATTTCTATGTACAACATATATGAATATGTACCTAAACAATTCAGAGAAAAGTTTGATGCTAAATCACAAAAAATGATTATCATAGGATACAAAAATGCAGGGTATAGATTGTGGAATGTAAATGAACAAAAAGTAGTAACTGCTAGAGATGCACTCTTTAGTGGAAACGATTTTTGTCATAAGAAACACAAGACACAGATATAAATTAATGAAGAGTAAAATGATGAACTTAAAGAAGACTGTAGTAGTTTAAAACTAGATACTAGTAATGATGAAATAGAAGACTATGAGAGTACAAGAAATACGATTGCATGGGTTATTCAAAAACAAAGTTGTGTCTGTCTTTCAAGTTCAGAAGCAAAATTAGTAGCTTTATGTGCAGCAATGAAGGAGTGTTTATGGATTAAAAAATTGCTTATTGATATTAAGCTAAAAGTTTAGAATGTTACTGTGTATAAAGACAATCAATGGTAGGTATATATCTCTTCCATTGGTAAAATCCAGAAAATGACAAAAGAATTAAACATATGGACCTTAAGTATAATTTTGTTTGTGATACTTTAAATTAAAATACCATGGAACTTTGTTATATAAATACAAAATTGCAGTTGGCATATAACTGATGATTGATTGTAATTACTTGCCATTTTTTTGTGTTGACCCATAAAATCTTGTAAAAAAAGACATTGCATCACAAAGATACCATTTCTTCGATTTATATGAAGAAGCCGACAACAGATAAATGGCTAGAAGTTGCAAAGAAATTTGAGCAACTGTGAAACTTCCCCAATTGCATAGGATCCATAGATGAAAAACACGTTCGAATACAATGACCAATAGATGCTGGTTCAGTGTATTATAATTACAAACATTTCAATTCCATCGTTCTTCAAGCAGTAGTAGATGCTGATTCGAAGTTTATAGCTGTACATGTTGGTGGTTTTGGCCGAAATCGTGATAGTGGAGTATTCTCTGCATCAAATTTTGGAAAATTATTTCACAAAAATGAGTTAAACATTCTACATCCACGAAAAATATCCCTAAACAATCATAATATATTTACTTTTGTTTCCGTCGGCGATGAAGCATATCCGCTTTCAAAAAGATCCTTCAGTAGAAACCACTTAACTCCTGATAAACGAATATATAATTACCGCCACTCACGAGCTTGTCGAATAGTTGAATGCGCCTTTGGATTATTGACTAAAAATTTCGTGTATTTCAAACCACCATATTACTTTTTCCAGAAAATGCTGAGATAGTTACATTAGCTTGCTGTGTACTTCATAACATGCTTCGAGAAGGAGAGGGCAGTGTTCGTGATATTCACGAGGAACTGTTATCACTTGACGGAAGACTGAAAAGCAAGTCGCATAGTTGGTGAAGAGAATCAAACATCGCCATGCACTGTATTCATGCAATACTTTAATTCGCCAGAAGGCACTGTACCATGGTAAAACAAATTTTCTTTTATATATGAGCTAATAAATGAAAAAAAAAAAAATAATATCCGCACACATCAGGCTATTGCTCTGTATTTTAAAATAAATAGGGAACCTGGCCTAAAATGACATCCTACTTTTTTGTCGTCCAATAACTTTTTTATTTTTTTAATAAAAATTAAAAAAAACATAAATGTTGTTCATTGTTTGGAAGTAGAACAGATCATGGAACATAAAACTCTAACAACACAATATTTTTTAATTAAAAAAAGGAAACAAAATAAACGTTGTTATGCCATTTTATCCAAGTATATTCGGCTAAAACGACACACTCACATGGATAAAATGTCATATAAACTAAATTAGCAAAGTTCACAAATAAATTTTTTGCACGATTTTGAGATACCAGCACAATCACAGTGTGCTGTGATTTGGCACCTAATCCAGAATTCTTTGGACCTTGAATGGGAGTACAAACTGTTACAATATAAACATGGAGGATTATTTTCGTCTTCATCATCATCTGACACAATGATCTTTGTTTCCTCCTCGCGATCTTGTGTCATTAAAGTCAGATTCTTAATTGCTCGCTTTGCAGATTGACGTTTTTCTATAGCTCGCTTCTCGAGTGATTTGGCTTTTTGTTCTTTCATATTTGGGGTAGCCGTTAGAACTTTTGTTCCTTCTGATTTTCCTTTCTTGGAGCGTGACTGGACACCTGAATACGATGGAAGAGGTGAAATGTCAAGTGGACGAATACCACAATTAATTGAAGAACAACTTTCAAGTGAGTTTGGTCTAGGTGTAGAAACCGGTTTGTTTCCTTGATCTGGAAAATCTTGATGTCGCAAAACATTATCATTCTCTTCTTTTGACTCTGTTAGGGGTTGAATTGCAACTTCTTCTTGAATATCTGTTATTTTGGAAGGATTAAATAAATAATCAGGGAATATGTCGGGATTAAGGGGCCAAATTCCAGTCTTTAAAAATCCACTAACGGCATTTTGGTGTGTAGCTGCTTTTCCATACGCTGTAGCAAATAATCCTCCAACTTGGTATTGCGAAACTGTTCTGCCTGGATGACACTTCATCCACTTGGTAACTTCTTGATCCTAGTAGCTCTTTAATGGACCAAAGAAACATACATCTAACGGCTGTAGACGATGGGTATAGTGCGGCGGAAAACACAATATTACTATTCCATGTTCTTTGGCAAAAGTGAAAACATTAATGTTTTTATGGCTCGCATGCCCATCAAGCAACAGCATAACCTTGTCTTCTATAGAAGGATTAGAATATTCT
The DNA here is from genome assembly GCA_918026665.1 of Diabrotica balteata. NCBI lineage: Eukaryota > Metazoa > Arthropoda > Insecta > Coleoptera > Chrysomelidae > Diabrotica > Diabrotica balteata. The sequence continues at coordinate 36,721,931 of OU898284.1, forward strand.
TTAAAATGTTTCATCCATGTTAGGAACACTTCGCCTGTCATCCATCCTGTTTCCTGTGCTATTCCTAAAGTTCCTAAAGGCGCTTCATCTATTAATTCTTTTTTTCCAATTTTTCGTGGGGAATTTAAGTGTTGGTGGAACATAATTCCCCACTGAGCTAATGCAAGCAACCATCGTTATGTGCTGCCCTCTTTCCGCACTTGTAATTAGGCCCACTTGCTTCCGACCCTTGGTTGCAAATATTTTGCCGGGTTTTTGAACCGTGGATAGGCCTGATTCATCCACATTCCATATGCGTGTAGGATTAATTTTGTTATTTGTAATAGTATCCTCTAAAAGTTTAAAAAAATTGGCAATTTGCGGCCTGTTGAATGATTGTGCTCTTGCTGCAGACGTGGACTCGGGTTTTCTAAGGGATATATCGGGGTGTCTAGACCGAAACCCTCGTAACCAATCCCAACCAGCCATCTTAGTGGTTGTGTTAAATCGGTGTACTATTCCATTTCGATCTGCTAACTGGTAGGCTAAAGAACGAACGTCATCACAAGATAATCCAAACAAACTTGATTCTAGGAGTTTTATGTGTGTTACGAGGTCTCTTTCTAATTCTACAGAGAACGTAGTTTCGTACCGGCCAAGACCTTTATTAGTACCTGATACCCGTTTATTCTTGTCTGATGCTCGTCTTCTTAAAGTAGCTTGGGGCACATTAAAAGTTATCGATGCTTTTAACCAGCCCATGTCTCCACACTGGACTGCCTGGATGGCTCTTTGCATTTGTACTGGATTCCAAGACTGGCGTGTACTTTTCCTTTCGTAGTGTCCCACCATACTAAAAAAAAAATACCATACATTAATATTCTACCTACCATACTATTATTAAAGTTTATATGGGCAAACTGGCATACTATGTCATTTTACCCGAGTATTTAATATGTCGTTTTACCCAAGTGTGAACAAGAACACGTTTTTACAATAAATTTTTTGTTTAAACAAACAAAGCTTCCAAACATGATGCTTCTGTTAATATGAATAACAATACATAGGTTTTAAACGTTTTATAGCAAAGTATACGTCTCCTACCAAAATATTTTGGTACTCAATAAAGCAAAGTTGGAACATCAATTATGCACCACGTGATGCTCTTGTATAAAACTTCTTAGCGCATAGCCATGTTGCAAAGTTAGAGATACACCGGATGTGTCATTTTACCCTAGTATGTCATTTTGGGCCAGGTTCCCCTATATTTAATAATAGTCAATTTTATTATTATTTTTCGTACCTGATTCTTTCATGTCCTCTGAAATTTCTTTCCAAAGAGATTCTATAAAATCTCGATTGTAATCTTTTAATTGATAGTTATATAAAGGAGATCTGGCCTCAATAAGTACAATTAATTTTTCTGCATCCACTTCCATGATACACACAATATAAACAAGCAAAATATGGCTGTTTTCACATGTGCTTTTTGTTGACTACTCGAAAGGTTTCAAGAAGGGAATTTCAAAAACACATTGCGCCTGTGTACATCGAAATGTTTCGACACAAAACGACGTTCAGGTAATCAACATCAAACAGACTGACTGAAACTAAATGAGCCTAAACATTCTAGACACACGACTAATCAGTGTGCGTTAGCTCATTTCATTTATATGGAAACATCAGCATCAGACTGGTTTGGTCAAAAATGTTTTTGACTAAAACAGTTTTGCTCTTTTTATGTCTGGCCTATGCGTGAGCAAAAAGACAAAAGAGGGAATCTACTTGTTATGAAAAGGAGACCACAAAAAAGTGGCCTCTGATGGCGGAGATATCCGGAAATACGAATGCGCCAAATTTAAATTTGCCGACATTTATTAACAGTAGCTATAAAATAGTTTTCAGAATATGTCTTAGACGAGAAAGTTTTAATTAAATATTAACGATAACAGTCTAAAATGTGAAACAATTGTTAAAAAACTTCAATATTAATAAGATTTCATGTGACAGTTGGGACAAATAATAACATAAACCAACTAAATTTCGTTTAATTAAACCAAGAGAGGCCAAATTAAACCTTGTTTAATTTATCCTCTCAAGATGGCACTTCCTGTCTAATAATATTTTTGCCCCCACTGCCTTTACATTAGACTGTTAAACATTGCGTAACAACACCAGTGGATCGCTCAAAGAAAAATAATCCGGTGAAACGAAAACACTGGATAACAGATGAAACTCTTAAAATAATTGAGAATAGAAGAAATCTTTGTGTACACAATGAAAGTGGTGTACACAGTGAAAGGGAAAAAGCTAGTTTAAGAAACCTCAAGAAAGAAATAAAACGAAGATGTAAGGCCGACAAAAAACAGTACTATCAAAGTATATGCAAAGAAATTGAGAGACACGGTCAGAATAATCAGCCGAGAGATCTATTTAGAAAAATACGCTACCTGACAAGAGACTTCAGAGCCAAAACTTGGGCCATTGAAGATAACACTGGAACCCTGAGAACAAACAGAGAAGACATAGCAGAGACATGGAGATCGTATTGCAGGGACCTATATAAAGATGATCAATGCCAAGAGCTTGTTAGCCAAATCTCTGACGAGGTGGAAAAAGAACCTGATATACTCGAAAATGAAGTAAGACAGGCTATCAACAAGCTCAAATATAACAAAGCACCAGGTCCAGATATGATAACAGCAGAAATGCTTAAAACCACAGAAGAAACCGGCGTAAAGTTACTTTATCTACTCTGTAACCAAATATAGAATTCCAAACAATGGCCTGAAGACTGGACAAAATCTACAATAACGACCATACATAAAAAAGGCAGCTTCCATAAATGCGACAATTATAGAACTATCTCTCTTATATCCCATACCAGCAAGATAATGCTACATATAATCAATGAGAGACTGAAAACATTCCTTCAAAGAGAAATTCCACAAGAGCAAACTGGATTTACCAAAGGTAGAGGCACTCGAGAACACCTGCTGAAAATAAGACAGATAATCGAGAAATCTAGGGAATTCAACATCCCACTATACATCTGTTTTATAGATTACCGTAAAGCGTTCGACAGGGTCAAGTGGATACACTTATGGCGAATACTAAAAGAAATAGGCGTACCACAACATCTAATTACGCTTATAACTGAACTATATGAACACACTACTGGATCAGTTAAAGTACTTGACACACTTTCGAACGAGTTTCATCCAGAACAGGGTGTCAGACAAGGATGTATACTATCTCCACAATTATTCAACATATATGGAGAGTATATTATGCGAAGAGCACTTGAAGGATGGGAAAAGATAAACTAAACAACCTATGTTTCGCAGATGACACATCCCTTCTTGCAAATAGTCAAGCAGAATTGATGGAACTTATACAACTGATCGAAAACGAAAGTCAAATATTTGGTCTGCAATTAAACATATCAAAGACAAAGATCATGATAGTGGATAGACTACACAACAATCATCCACACATAACCACAATTGACCAGTTCGAGATTGTGAGCTCATACTTATATCCGGGATCATTAATCACAAACACAGGGTCATTACAAGAAGAGATTAAACGTAGATGTGATCTAACAAAAGTTGCCACAACAAAAATGACCAAAATATGGAAGGAATGTCAAATTTCAAGAGCGATAAAGATGAGGTTGATCAACTGCTTAGTATTCCCAATACTGACCTACAGATGTGAATCTTGGAATCTGAGACAATCGGAGAAAAGAAAGATAGACTCCACTGAAATGTTCTGTTACGTTCCACGAATGTTACGAATTCCTTGGACCGACCGTAGAACAAATAATTCAATTTTAAGAGAGCTAAAAGTTAGCCAACGACTCTCTAGTAAAATCCATCTCCAACAATTAAAATATTTTGGCCATGTTATGAGAGCAAACACAGAAAACATGGAAAGACTCATAATACAAGGAAAGGTAGAAGGCCGAAGATCACGAGGAAGATCCCCAAAAAGATGGATAGATCAAATTACAGAAATATGCCAAAGACCTATGCATGAATTAAAAGAAATGACTAGAGATAGAGATCTCTGGAGACGGACAATACACGACATCACGTCGACCACTACACTCCCCCTGGGGGGTCAGGATTGAAGAGAGAAGAGAGAGAGCCTTTACATTCCCTCTTTTGTCTTTTGCTCGATGGTGCGGCCGCCCTTATTGTTGATTAGTTTGCTTCTAATCTTGTACTGTATATTTATTTGTACTGTTTACTTATAAATGAATAATAAGATTTTCTTTTGAACAGGATTAAGAGAGAAGGTGTAAAGTGATATACTTAACTTAATCCATTTTGTGATGTTCTGTGTCATTGAGTGAATCATAGTGATAGATGATTAGAAATACAGGTTAAGAAGAATAGGCTATCTCGCCGAGGTACATTGTAGAAATGTGCAACGTCTGAGTAGTATGTATTAGTATTGAGTATAAAATAAAGCTAAGAAATAAAGAGTTTGAGAGTTTTAATTTACAATCCGACATAGATACCTTCGAGATGTAGGTATATATTCGAACGAATGCTGAGAATTCTATAAGTACAAAAAGTTACTAACGATAAGGTACTTCGGTATTATTAAACATAAAGAATTACAAAACATGATAAAAGAGAGAAAAATGCAATATTTAAGTCATGTGAGAGGTGAAAGATATGAATTACTCCGAATCATATTAAAAGGTAAAGTATAGGGCAAAAGGAGAGTAGGAAAATGCCAGAACTAGTAGCTGAAAGACCTGAGGAGATGGGATGGCTGCTCATTTAAAGCTACAATTGCCATTTCCATCCATCCAATAGCGCTTCAGCCCAAATCGGGCCTTGGCCTCCTTCAACAAGCTTCTCCAATCATTTCGATTTACCGCTGTTCTTTTCCATGAACGCGTTACCAGGCAGTTCCTGGCATCCTAATCGACGTCATCTTCCCATCTCTTTTTAGATCTTCCAACAGGTGTTTTTCTCTGCATTTTTGCATTTAGTAATTTTCTGGGGATTCTATTCTCATGCATGCGGACCACAGGCATTGCCCACCATAATCTCTGCAGTTTAGTGTATTGTGCTAGAGTTGGTTCGCTATATTGCTCGTATATTTCCCTTTATACTTAATTTGCCAGTTGTTGTTTTTACTTATTGGGCCCAGTCTCCTACGTAATATTTTTCTTTCAAACACATCTAATGCATTGGCAGATTTCTGTGTCACCACCCATGTTTCACAACCATAACTTACTATGGGCCTGATTACTATTTTATAGACCAGGAGTTTTGTTTTCCTGTGTAAGTGTTGCGATTTGAATATGTGGCCCATCGCGAAATAGGCTTTATTTGACAGCACAACCCTTCTATTTATTTCCGGTTTTTCTTCATGACTTGTGACCAGATCCATTCCTAGGTCTGTGAATCTATTCACATGTTCTATATTGTCAATAAAGTGTTGTTGCGCCGGTCTATTTGATCTGGTTTGTATGAGTAGTTTTATTTGTATTTATTGCTAGCCTCAGTGCTTCTACACTCTGTTTCAACACAACGTAGGTTTCTTCAGCTGCATTCACTGTTCTGCTTATTATGTTTATATCATCTGCGTATGCTGCTCATTGGGTAGATTGGTTTGTAAGTATGTTATTTCCGCTCACCGTCAACCGTCTAATTACATATTCAAAAATAAGAAAAAAGAGCGTTGGAGCCAGTCCGTCGCCTTGTTTAAGTCCTTGCGTTATCGTAAACGCATCAGTCATCTGTCCCTGAATACATACCTGTGCTTCTGTTTTTGTCATTGTCATTTGCACTAGTATTAATTTTGATGGTATGCCAAATTCTTCCAATATATTAGGTAGAATTGTTCTATCTATTGAATCATAGGCTTGTTTAAAATCTACAAAGAGATTGTAAACGTCCATGTCATATTCCCAAGCTTTGGCTAGTATTTGTTTAACTGTAAATAGTTGGTCAATGGTAGATCTATTTTGCCTAAACCCTGTTTGATATTCTCCGATGATTTTTTTCGTGAGAAATTAAAGTTTTTCGATTAATGATGTTTGTGAGTATTTTGTATCCCGAACACAGTAAAGAGATGCCTCTATAATTATGACACAACAGTTTGTCTCTGTATTAGCTGGTACATCTGTTGTGTCAAATTCCTTCCTCCTTGCTTAAGTAGTTCTGTCGGTATTCTATCTATTCTTGGTGCGTTATGGCTTTTTTGTATGTGGATTGCCGTTTGGACCTCCTCTAGTGTTGGCGTCTAGTTAATTCATTTTCTTCTCCATTTCCCCCCTAGCTCTTGTTGTTGTACCTCCTGCCGTGCCTGCTGCTGCCTCTGTTGTTGTAAAGGTGGTTGTGTTCCTTTTTTTAGTAATTCCTTAAAATGTGCCATCCAGTTTCTCTTAATTTTGTCTATATCGCCAATGATTTCACCCTTTTTATTTTTGCAGAGGCTAGTCTTCGGTTTGTATCCCTGTCTTAATTTGCCATTTGGATCGCCAAATTTTGAATGGAGACGGCGGAATAAGGAGAAAAAGAAGTACCAGAAATAATAGAAAATCAACAGACCAAAAGAAATGCTTTTGGTCCTAATAATATCTCTGAAGATATAATACCATCAGATAAGCAGATGACATATTTACCCATAACTTAAATGGATTGAAATGTTTTTGAAGTCAACAAACAAGATGGGACAAGAGATGAGACTAAAATTAGTTATTTTGAAATAAAAGCCATGATATCCAGTCGCTCACCTAATCAAAATACACAGTTACAATTAGATGGACAACCAATACAAATAGTATCCAGTTTTTAAATATCTAGGTTGTATTATTTTCTCGCCAACGATAATCCCGAAAATTTCGAGAGTTGTAGGGAAGAATAAATACTGACAGTACCAGGTGATTATTAAGTAAATGACACGAAAACAAGTGTCAATCTTCTGTGAAAAACAACAAAAAAAAATTAAAATAAACATTAAGTTAATTAATACGAACTTTTGAGTAAAACAAATATTAAAAGTATTAAAAAAAATAAATAAACTGTAGAAAATCTTTCGGACCAGAAGGCTAAATTAGTTATAAAACTGATCAGGTTACTTGAGGAGGGTTTAAATTTCCCATTAAAATAATTCAATCAAAATAATAACACAGGCGAAACTTCAGAGCATTGTCTACTGTTACCATGGACGTATAAACATAGATGGACACAGCAATAAGATACCTTTAACACACAATATTTTTAAGCTTCGATAGAATGTGATGCTTCCGCAATGAGCATAAGTGTGCTTGAATTTTTACTCGCGGGTAATTATTCAGATTTTAAAAATTAGAAGTAGTAATAATGTATAATAACACGTTCAAATAATTTAAAAAAACGAGAGTTTAACTATTAACAAATCACGTCTTTATAGAAAAATTAAAATACAATTTTATTTGCTTTAAAATTAATACAATAAAATATAGTTGAATTCAAGTTAATCTTTTAATAGGTATTAAAATAATGCTACAATAAAAAATCTTTATGTTTTCTCCAAAATTTGCTACCCAAATAGTTCGATCGTCAATATTATTTGGAAACCTACATAGAAAAATAAATGAGTTTTATTCATTCCACTAATTTATTTGTATCCATAAGAAATATTAAATTCAAAAGGTACTAAACAGATCTTTTTTAATCAGATGATGTCAACTTACAATTTAAAAATGTCCACTAATTTCATGAACTCATATCTTATTCAATACAATAATGATCATGAATAAACCCAATGGTACGCCTATTAAAATGTAAACAAACACGCTTCCTCATTTCCTCATCTTAAATAATGTAAATTGTATGTACTTACAAATGAAATAAGAGATCTGGATGTAGATATTTTGTTTATTTTATTTTACTTTTCACAAATATCACTCAACATAAAGCCAAAATATCGAAAAACAACTTTTCCTCAAATACTGTAAAAAGTAAACAAACATGGAACAGCATTTGAAGTTTGACATAGATCCATAAGACAGACATGTAAATAACCGTTGCCATTTATAAATAGTTTTCAGTGCTTCTACATATAAAATAATTGATTGATATCTATTATACGCTATTATTAAATGATAATGCACACTATGTGAACACTTGATATTTTGATTACAATTAAATATATTAATCTAACCAATAAATTATTATTTTGGTTTGATAGCACCTGTAGAGTATAAAATACGGAGTAATATTTTCAGCGACTCGCGAATAAGAAATTTTAAAACAAAATGTGACAACATTTGAAGGTGCTGAGAATGTGACCCATTCAAATAATTTTGACTACACAATTTTATGTAAATAACTGAGTCTATCTGTGTTTATACGTCCATAACTGTTACCTTTTCCTCAAAGTTAAACACAAGCAAACAAAACAATTTCAAAGACCAGAAGACCAGATGGTAAAAGATCGACAGGAAGGCCTAGAAAAAGGTGGAAAGACGCTGTCAGGGAAGACCTAGAGAAGATGGAAGTAAGGCCATGGGAAATAATAGCACAGGATCGGAATCAATGGAAGGCAATAGTAAACGCGGCAAAAACTCACGAAGAGTTGTAAAAGCCAATGATGATGATGATGAAACAAAACAATAAAGATAGTCATTATCCTCTAATATTTTTCTTTTATCCTCTGGTCAAAAAAATCTGGACACTGGCATTTTGTATGTTTTTTTTTGTCAGTGTATACTGCCGTGTTAACTCAAAAGGGCGCATCTGCTTTAAACTAGTTTGCGAGAAAAATTAGGCAATCGTGATTTTTTAAAAAGTTGTGACTATACTGTACTATATAAACGTTAACAAATAGGTTCATACTATCATATGACAGATTTTGGTAGAGTATAAACTTTGGTAGACTAGAAAACAACACATTTGACAGATACGCCTTTTTCACTTAACATAAGGTATATAATTAAGAACGTAACTATATGATTTTTTGAAAATATTTATTGCATATTAAACAAATGAACGTTACAATATTAATGTTGTATTAATTTCGTTATTCTTAAGCCTTAAGCTGCTACGTGTTCTCGACTTTGTTGTATGGAATTGAAAGCTAGACACTAAAAGTGGATAATATAAGGAAGTTGTAATCATTTGAGATGTGGTGCTATAGAAGGATTTTGAAAATACCATGGACCCAACAAGTTACAAATGCAGAAGTGTTAAGAAGGCTACAAAAGGATTGCGAGGTCATAAAGCACATCAAAACAGGAAAGCTGGAATATTTAGGCCACATTACCATAGGTACGAAATATGAGATATTAAGGCTCATAATTATTGCTAAACAAAACAAACAGTTTCTGTGAAAAATATGGACTAAAAATGAATATAAAAAAAGACTAAATACATGATAATAATAAAGAAAAGAAATATACCAACAAATATATTATTTGGGAAATATACGGATAGAAAGGGTTGATAAATACAAATACCTAGGAACCTGGATTTCAGACAATAAGGATCAAACAACCGAAATAAGAGCAGGATAGAAATAGCAAGAAATGCGTTTATAAAAATGAAAACAATTCTCTGCAACAAAGATCTTAGATTAGAACTAAGAGTAAGAGCACTGAGATGCTACGTGTTTTTGATACTGCAATATGGACTTGAAAGCTGGACATTGAAGCAAGAATACATAAATAAGTTACAGTCCTTTGAAATCTGGTGTTACAGGTGGATGCTTAGAATAGCATGGACACAGAAGAAAACTAACACGGAAGTATTGTGAGAAATGATCAAAGGACGCGAAATAATAAACACAATAAAAATAAGAAAGTTACAATATCTGGGACACGTAATGAGGGGACAGCGATATGAAATGCTAAGGCTGATTAATCAGCCAATCGCGTTCACTGCTGGACATAGGCCTTCCTCAGTTCTTTCCAGTGTTCTTTACACTGGGCCACTTGTAGCCAGTTTCCCGCTACACGTTTTATATCATCGGTCCATCTAGTCGGTGGTCGTCCTCGGCTTCTTTAATAGTTTCTGGGCCATCGTCCATCTTGTGCTCTGGCTAAGTACCCTGCACAGTTCCACTTAAGCGACGTGGTTCTTTCGATGACGTCTTGAACTCCTGATCTTTGCCTAATTTGTTGGTTTGTTATGTGGTCTCGAAGGCTCACGTTCAGCATTGCACGTTCCATTGCTCGTTGTGTAACTCTGAGTTTATTCGCAGATTTTTGCGTGAGTGTTAAAGTCTCTTCTCCATAAGTTTGTACACGTAAAACACATTGATTATAAACTTTTCGCTTAAGATACATGGGACTTAAACTTTTTAGAATATGGCTTAATTTGCCAAATGCTGCCAAGTTAGGCCTATTCGCCTCTGTATTTCATGTGTTTGATTGTTTCTGCTTATTTTGATTTCGTGTCCCAGATATTTGTAAGTGTCTGTTTGTTGTATGGTATTATTGTCAATAGTTATATTTCCACTCATTACGAGATTTGTTATAAGTTTAGTTTTCTCAAAGTTTATCTTTAATCCTGCTCTTTCAGACAGACTTTTAAGCGAATGCATCATAGAAACTGTGTCTTGTAAATTATCTGCGATTAATACAACATCATCTGCAAATTTTAGGTGATTTAATCTTTCTCCATCTATATTGATGCCCATATCTTGCCATTGAGTGCTCTTAAATATTGACTCTAGAGCTGCCGTGAACAATTTTGGTGAAATATTGTCTCCTTGTCTAACTCCTCGACCTAAGCTGAATTTTTCTGTGTCTTCGTGTAGTCGTATACTTGATGTAACGTTCTCGTAGATGATTTTGATTAGTGTCGTGTACCTGTAATCTATTCGGCTTTGATTTAGGGCTTCCAGTATTGTTTCAAACTCTACAGAATCAAAAGCCTTCTCGTAATCGACAAATGCAAGAACCAGTGGTATGTTGTACTCGATGCACTTTTCTATTAAGATCTTTATGGTATGCAAATGGTCATTTGTGCCATATCCTGCCCTGAAGCCTGCCTGTTCTATGGGCTGATAGAAATCAAGTTTATGTGTTAGCCTCTTTGTTAAGATTTTCATAAAGAGTTTGTACATATGTGTCAAGAGGCTGATGGGTCTATAATTTTCTAATTTAGTAATATCGCCTTTTTTGTGTAACAAGACTATTACTGCATTGTTCCAGTCTTTTGGAATCGTACGCGCATGTAAGCATTTATTAAACAGTTCGCTTACTGATTTTAATAAAATTTCTTCTCCTGCTTTTATTGCCTCGATAACGAGTCCATCATCACCAGGCGATCGATAGTTCTTCATTTACTTTAAAGCTGCTCTTATTTCTGACACAGTAATGGGTAAAAGTATTTCCGATCCCTGATTTATGAGAGTCTTTACTCGTGTCGGGAAATTGTCTTGTGGTCTTTGGCTGGTATAGAGGTCTTTATAAAACTCTCTGGTTATTTTCAGAATGTTTTGTTTATCTGTTGTTGCCTTTCCGTCGTTATCTCTCAGCTTGTATATTTCTTTTTTACTTTGTGTGAGTTTTCTTTTCATTATCTTTAAACCTTTGTTCTCTTTTACTGTTTGAGTAATTACATTAGTATTATGTCTTCTTACATATTTTCTAATTTCCGCTGAAATTCTTTTATTTAGTTTTCTATATTCTTCTTTGTTTCCCTTTTCGTTCTCGCTTAGGTTTCGTCGTATTTCCATGAGAGCTTTTGTATTTTTGCTAATCTTTTCACTTTTGGTGTCATTTTTTTTGCAAAATTTGAGTTGTGCATTTCTAATCGAGTCTGTTATTAATTTATTGTGATCGTCGATACTTAGAGGTTTGAGATTATTACTCTGTAAAGTTTCGGCTATATTTTTTATGTATGCTTCTGGATGATTTGGTGAATTCCAAACTATGCGTTTGCAACTGTTTATCATCTTTGCTCTTTCTTTTTGTAGATTTATCGTTACTCTAGCTCTTACTGGTCTGTGGTCGCTTCCTACTGATAGTTTATTGAGTACAGTGACATCTTGAATAATTTGCTTTTTGTCTGTTATTATATAATCATATTCGCTCTTAGTTCTTCCGTCTGGACTAGCCCACGTCCATTTTCTATTCTGTTTCTTCTTAAAAAAGGTGTTCATTGCATACAGTTTGTGATGCAGTAGGAAGTTGGTAAGCATTTCGCCTCTTTCGTTTCTTACCCCGATTCCAAAATCTCCGATTGACACTTTTTGTTCGTCCTTTTTTCATTCCAAGTTTCCCTTTAATATCTCCCATTATCAGATTTTAATGAGCCGGTTCCTGCTTTTTTGCTCTTTCGATTTCCTCATAGAAGGCTTCGACAATTTCCTCTTCGTAATCGCTGGTGGGGGCGTATACCTGGAATATTTTCAGATTGTATCTCTTATTTAGTCTTAGATTTATATACATAACTCTTGGGGAAATACAGTCAATGCTCTGTATATTTTTCTGTAATTTTTTGTGTACTAATAAACCTATTCCTCCAGTTGTCGATTCCGTTTCCCCTTTATAGTGGAATATGTTTCCTGATTTTAGTTTGACCTGATCTTTACCTCTTCTTTTGACTTCGCTAATACCTATAATATCCCATTTCACATGTTTGAGTTCTTCCTCCAGTTCTCTCATTTTTTCATCCTTAGATAAGGTTCTTACATTATACGTAATTATGTGCAACGTTCGTCGTCGTTCTTGGTAGCCTCTTATATCCCGGAGATTCTTCGCACCCTCTACCCGCTGTCCATGAGTCCTACCGCTACCTTGGTCGGGAACTAGCGAGCTGCCTGGGACTGAGGGCCGTTTTCTTGAATGTCTGTTCATGCTGAGGGGGTTTTGGCATTTAAACACCACGCTTGCCAGGCGGGTTGGTGAGTTGGTTTGGGAAATTGGTAGGATAAGGCTGATAATACAGGGAAATATAAGAGGAGGAAGGAGTATAGGAAGAAGGAGAGTGTCATGGTTGAAGAATTTAAGGGACTGGTTTAAATGCAGTTGTACAGAACTCTTCAGAGCAGCAGTAGATAAAGTTAGGATAGTGATGATGAAATCTAACCTCCGATTTGCAGACGACACTTAAAGAAGAAGGCTCATAATGCAAGGTAAAATAAGGGTAAAAGATTCATAGGAAGACGAAGAATTTCCTGGCTAAGATGGTAGATCTTTTCAGAGCAGCCGCCAATAAGGTACGGATAGCTGTGATGATAGCCAACCTCCGATAGGAGAAGGAACCACAAGAAGGAGAAGAAGAAAAAAGATGATTGTTTTTATTCAATTTAGAAATTACTGGTTTCATAATTTCATTACTAGAGCAATAGAAGTGGACCACTAGCTGTCGAGTGTCTAGCGATAATCCGAAACAGTCGCGAATTCGTGAAATGTACTTTAGATAAGATAAAATTTAATCAGTCTTAGAAAACAGCAGTTGAAGATGATGAAAATAATTCATTTAATTACTAATGAATCAATAAAAAGTTGTTGAACTTATTGACAGCTTAAGGTAAACGCATAATGATTACGTATTGTTAAAATCGTTTTTAACGTAAATAACATAAAAACTCAATTAACTTGAATAAAAAAAGTATTTTGTGGTAAATAAATGAGAATATGCAGCGCGACAATTTATTATAGGGTCGAGGTAAAATTAAAAATAATGTCAGTTATTTTGGATATAAATCATTTGATGTCTTGTTACACAAAGTAGTCAATGTTTTTGCTTAGTAAACAGTTATTATTTTAATGAATTTGTGTTTAATAGTTGTACCGTGTGATAGTTGGGTAACGAGTGCCTACTAGGTGTAGGGGTGAGTAAAAAATATTTTAATTATTGACAATTTAAGAGTAAAAACTATGTACATCAATTAAACATTTTGGGGTAGTGCAAAAATCTTTTTGTTAGTAAGGAAAAAGAGGGATACTTGATCCCACCGTTACATTTTTTCAGATAAAATTTTTTACAACTGATCTAGAACCTTGATAATTTAGTATAACATTACAAATTTATCACAGTTTTGACCATTAAACATCTGAAAATATACTGCTAAAAGATAACGAGTTTTTGAGTTTTTGCAGAATCCAGTAATAGAAAGAAACTAATCGTGTTTCTCCGTACTTCTTGAGACTTGATCCTTGTATATGGATGACTTGATTATATCTTCTCAAATTTACGATATTAACCCTATATTTTTTTTATAGATCTTTTTCTATCCGAATTGTCGAATAAAGGCCTCTCCCATTTCTCGCCATTCATCCCTGTTGTATGCTAGGCGTTTCCACATTGGTCCTGCGACTCTTTTGATATCGTCGCTCCAGCCCATTTGAGATCTTCCTCTTGGTCTCTTCGCATCGTACGGTCGCCAGTTTCCGACTTCTTTGTTCCATCTACCATCTTCGAGACGTTCGTTGTGTCCAGCCCATTTCCATGTTAATTTAGCTGCTTGTTTTGCGGCGTCCTTTATTTTTGTTTTGTTACGGATTGCTTCGTTCGTTTGCCGATCTATTAGTGAGATACCAAGCATCTGTCGTTCCAGATGCTTGAGTTTTTCGAAGATTGTCCATGTTCTTTTTGTGAATGTCCAGGCTTGAGCTCCGTAAGTGAGAACGGGAAGTATACAAGAATCGAACACTTTGGTTCGAAGGTTTTGGGGTATCTTTTTGTCTTTCAGTATATATGAGAGTTTTCCAAATCCCATTCTTACTCGTCTGCTTATTTCGGTAGTTTGGTTTTCTTTGTTTACCTTGATATTCTGACCCAGATATATGTATTCTTCTACATGTTCCTCTTTTGTTCCTTGGATGGTTATCGTCGGTTGATCATCTTTATTCGACATTAGCTTAGTTTTACTCAGACTCATTTTCAGTCCTTTTTTTATGGATTCCGTATGAAGCTCATCGATCATCGTCTTCAGTTCTTTCCAGCTGTCGGCTATTAGTACTACGTCATCTGCATATCTTAGATGGTTTAAATACTTTCCGTTTATCGATAGTCCCTTCGTTTCCCAATTTAGTGATTTAAAGATGTCTTCAAGTGCGGCAGTAAATAGTTTTGGAGATAAGGTGTCTCCCTGTCTTACTCCTCGGTTGATTTTTATTGGCCTCGTTTTCATTCCGTTATCCATCGTGACTACCATTTCAGCGTGTGGGTATATATTATGTATTAATATTCTATATCTAGAATCTATTCTGCTGTTGACCAGTGCTTCCTCAATAGCCCATAATTCTATGCTGTCAAAAGCTTTCTCGTAGTCTATAAATGCTAAACAGATTGGTAAATTGTATTCGTATAATAACTTTTATAACTCGTATAATAAATAACTTTTTCTATTAGGACCTTTAGTGTGTGAAGATGGTCGCATGTACTGAACCCTTTTCTAAATCCGGCTTGCTCTACTGGTTGATATACATCGAACTTTGTTGTCAATCTATTTGTAATTATTTTTGTGAATGTTTTATAAAGTTGTGATAGTAGTGATATTGGACGATAATTTTTCAGATCTGTATTGTCCCCTTTTTTCTGTATTAATATTGTGTTAGCAGTATTCCATTACTTTAGTATGTTTCCTTCAAATAGGCATTTATTAAAAAATATTTTTAGGTACCTGATGACTTCTTCTCCGCCTTCTTTCAACATTTCTGCCAGAATTCCATCACTACCCGGTGCTTTATTTCTTTTCAATTCTTTAATTGCATTTTCGATTTCTACTTCGCTTATTTCGGGCATTACTTCAGAATTTACGTTTGTTGTTTTTCTTTTCAGATTTTGCTTTGAAGAGTCGGGGGGATCGTTTCTTGAGCGGTATAACTCAGTATAGAAATTTTCAACTATGTTTGATATCTAAGCTTTGCTTGTATCTAGTTGGCCTTGTTGATTTTTTATAGTTATAATATTTTTCTTTCCTAATCTCGGTTTGGTATATTTCAGACTTCGATTTTTCTTTATTACTCTTTCTACATGTTCTTGTTGATGTTTTTTAATATCGTCTTTTATCTGTTTTCGTATGGCTCGATTAAGTTCTTTGTATTCTGTGGTATTTCTTTTATTTAGTGACAGGAGCTCTTTTCGTTGTTTCAGCATATTCTTTGATTCTGCACTTATTATTAATTTTTTGTTGTTATGGCGGGTTGCTACTTCTGAGCTAGCATTCAATAGGTCTTTTGTTATAACTGAGTTAATTTTATTAACGCTGAGTTGTTCTAGATTCAGTCCTTGGGCGGTTTTTAATTTGCTAGCATATTTTTCTTTATCGACTTTTAGCTTTTCTGTGTCTATTTGTATCGTGTCATTAATGTTAATTCTACGTTTTCTATACTTAATCCTTAGTTTAGCTCTAACCATTCTGTGATCACTACCCAGAGAGACATTATTTATTACTGTTACATCTTCTACGATACCTTTCTTGTTACACATGATGTAATCGATTTCGTTCCTTGTTTTTCCGTCTAGTGATAACCACGTCCACTTTCTTTGCGGTTTTTTCTTATAAAATGTGTTCATTACGAAATATTTGTTGCTATGTAGGAAGTTAACCAGGGTTTCTCCTCTCTCATTTCTAACACCATAGCCGAATTCACCAATATAGTTTTCGCTTTCTTCTAGTCATTGTCCAATCTTAGCGTTGAAATCTCGTATTATAAGTGTGTAAGTGTTATGATAGTTCATGTTGGTTTCTATTATTTTCTCGTAGAACTCATCTATCTCTTCATCGGGGTGTGTTGAAGTTGGGGCGTACACTTGAATGATTTTTAGGGTGATTTTCTCGTTTATATTCATCACAATCATTGCAATTCTTTCTGATATTCCCACATATTGTTCTATTTTATTAGCATGTTTCTTAGAAACCGGAAATCCTACGCAGTTTGGACTTTGTTCTTTGTGCCCTTTGTAATTTGTGTAATTATGTCTCACTTTATGTCCTTTATTTCTTCTTCTAGCTCATAGATTTTTTCATCTCTGTTTAAGGACCTTACATTGAGTGTTGCTATATTCAAGTTTGTTGTTTGTAGCGATTTCTCGCTTCCCCCAGATTCCACGAAGCTGTCCATTTTTATAAAAGAGTGGGACTTGTCAACACTGTATGATCTACCCACCTGGGGACTTACTCCTATCGTTTTGGAATTCGCCATTATTTTGGGGAGGTTATTAGCCTTAAAACACCGCGCTGACCAGACGTGTTGATGAGTGTGTATTCAGCCGTCCATTCTGGATCAGACGCTGTTGGTAGCCATCCACTCTGGATCAGACGCTACAGTTTGTGATCTTATACTATCTCTAAAATCAAGGGTTGCCATCTCCGCCATCTTCGCCGTATCGAAAGTATTCTTCGTTGCCTTGGATGCCGTTCTGGACTTCATCCGTGACCCTGGACAAGGGACCCTTAGCAGGTGCTAGCTTCCCGGGTCAAGAAGCTCCTTTAATCTGCAAAGGGCAGGGATTGATTCACTTTCCCTGATAGGACTATCCAATAGAATCCAAGGGACTCCAAAGGAGTTCCTACCCGCTACCCCTGTTTTGCATTGCATAACCCTATATTGCATGAATTTATTTTATTTTATCTTTCGAAAAAATAAAATAAAATTATAATAAATTACCTACTCTAATAGATGTATGTAAAATTCACCGCTACACATTTTTTTAAATGATCCGTTTTTATGGAGAAAAAAAAATTGTGCCCATTTAGGAACATTATGTATAAAAACTTTTATTAGAACCAATGTCATACACATTAGATTGATGTATTATCAGTGTCAAACTATTCCAAATTGTGAAACTTCTTAAAACAGTTACTACTTTTAGAATGAAAGAATAAATGCACCTTACATTTCTCGCACTGGGCCCTTGATCTTACAGTTTATCATCTTACATCTTTCCCTGTTTACAGTCCAGTTTGGCTAGTGTGAAAACTGATCTGTTTGTACATACATACTGGGTCTAGGTTAAATGAATCTTCTTTTGGATGGTTGTTTGAATGTGGAACTTCTAGGCCGACCTACTTTTCTGTTTTGTAAAACACCACTGTTAGTTAGTTGTTCAGCTAGAATTGTTATGAAATTCAGCAACGGTTTAGTTTTTCCAATTTGTTTTTTGATTCGCCTGTGTAATGGTCAAGTATTGACGACTACTGCTACATCCAGCATATGAAAAAAAATACTGTGGCACCATTTTTTGCTTTTAATTTTGATTGGATATAATCCCAATAAAAAATCTTGCAGATCTCCACCACCCATGTACCTGTTATATTGTTGTACAATGTTTGTATAATCAATTTCTTTCCTAGTTCTTTCGGTGCGAAAGAATCTTTCCACTTTATGTATGTACTGTATGTATTGCAGTATTTTCAAAAGTATCAAAGTATTCCTGAATGCTTCCCCTTTGTAATTTTTTAATTTCTTTGTTTTGCCAATCTTTATAATTCAGATTTTGATTTGTACGGATTATTGCGATAGAATATATGCCTCGTTTTGACAATTATGACACCAGTGGTATCTTTGAAAAATAATTATCGTAAAAGAGTTTGTAGTGTTTACCCATCTTTTCCAGCCAAAGCTTCAAAATTATATGAAAATCTGAAGATTCCTGAGAGAACCCACATCTTGTATCCCCATTTATGAGGCTTTTTGGGATTGTATGTCTTCATACTCGAACGTCCTTTAAACGATATAACTTATTCGTCACAAGATAAGTGTTCTTTTAAGGTATCCGCAAACACGATCTTTTTATTTGTTCAATCAGGGTCGAGATTTTATCAAGACTTCGTGTATTTTCTAAATATTACTAAAATAAAGAAACCTTTAGATCGTTTCAAAATGATTGCTAGGCATTACGTCTACAACTTATGAAATTCTTGTTATCGGAGCCCAATAGCGTCTTGTAGTAGGTTTACTTATTAGAGACATCAACAGCAATTCTCTTCTTCTTAAAGTGCCCTCTCCTTAAGGAGGTTGCTACTACAATTTTAAACTCTTCTCTATCTTCAGCTGTTCTTATTAGCTGTTCAAAATTTAGCCCTGTCCATTGTCGGATGTTTCTGAGCCACGATAGTCTTTTCCTTCCTAGGCCTCCTTTCCCTCGATTTTTCCTTTCACTATAAGTTGGGCATATTGGTAGTTATTATTTTTCAGTATGTGGCCTAGGTATGATGTTTTTCTAACTTTTACTGTATTAAAAAGTTCTCTTTCCTTGCCTATTCTATGCAGCACTTCTTCGTTTGAGGTATGCGATGTCCATGAAATTTTGAGTATTCTCCGGTAGATCCACATTCAAAGGCCTCAATTTATTTACGGTTGATGTTTTAAGGGTCCACGTTTCAACTGCATATAGAAGAGTCGACCAGACGTAGCATTTTGATAAACGTAGTCGAATTTCGAGTTTTATTCGAGAATCACAAAGCAGTTTTTTTATTTTTTCGAAAGATTTTCTGGCCTGTTCTATTCTCGATCTTATTTCTTGATCAGGATTTAGGCTGCTATCGATCCAACATCCCAGGTACTTAAATCTATTGACCTGTTCTAAGATGTGCCCATTTATTGTGCAAGGTTGAGGTACGTTTTGGTTTTTTCGGATTGACATCACTTTGGTTTTTTTAATGTTTATTTTCATACCAAATTGCTCACAGGTCGAGTTGGTCTTGTCTATGAGTCGTTGTAGACCTGAGTCGGAATCCGCAATTAACACTGTATCATCGGCGTATCTGATACTGTTGATATTTACGCCATTCACCTTGACTCCATCCTTGGAATCCTCCAATGCTTCTTTAAATAGAAACTCGGAGTAAAGATTAAACAGCAGAGGCGACAAAACACATCCTTGTCTAACTCCCCTCCTAATTTCTACTTCTGCGGATGTGGAACCTTCGATCCTAACTCTGGCGTTTTGGTTCCAGTACAAGTTTTTTAAGAATTTGATGTCTTTTCCATCTAAACCGACTTCTTGCAAACGTTCTAATAGTAGGTCGTGTCTTACTCTATCAAATGATTTTTCGAAGTCTATAAAGCATATAAATATATCTTTCTGTTGGTCGTAGCATTTTTGGGCGAGAACTAGTAAACTGAACAGGGCTTCTCTCGTTCCCATGCCGGCTCTGAATCCAAACTGATCGTCTCCGATGATTGTTTTGCACTTTCTATAGATACGATTATGTACGATTTTTAGTAGGACTTTTACTGCATGACTCATAAGGCTTATCAGACGGAACTCATTGCAGTGTTGTGGGTTTGGCTTTTTTGGTAGTGGGATGAATATTGACTCCAGCCAATCTTGGGGTATTTTACCTGTATCATAAATGCGATTGAATAAAAGGACAAATAATTCGATATTTTCTTCGCTGATTAATTTGAACGTTTCTGGGTATATTCCGTCTAGACCTGGGCTTTTATTTGTTTTGAGATTATTAATTGCATTTATGATTTCAGATTTCAGAATTGTTGGCCCTTCGTTGTTATTTTCCAATCTTGGTTCATCTCGAATGTCGTGAAAAAGAATTTTAATATAGTTTTCCCATTCTTTCAGTTTATCTTCCGTTGATTCTATCAGTTTGTCATCCGTATTCAGCATGGTGTGAAAAGTCGTTCTCTTGGTAGTCGATGTAAACTCTTTTACCTTTTTATGTAAATTAAAAAAATCGTGCCTTTGTTGCAGTTCTTCTATTTCAACGCATTTTGTTTCCAGCCATTTCTCTTTTGCTTCGGTTATTTTTTTTCGAATTATTCTATTTAGTCTTTTGTATTCTCCGTCCTTGTCATTTTTTCCTTTAGATTCTCTTCGTTTGTTCATTAATTGTAAAATCTCTTCTGTCATCCATTCCTGTTTGTTATTTCTAGGTGTTACTTTTAGATGTTTTTCCGTTACATTGTTCATTTGTTCTTTAATAGTTTTCCACAGAACGTTTATGTCATCGTACTCGCTAATTCTATTGTGGTCGATATTTCCTAAATTTTTGTTTAATTCTTTATTTACTGTCTGATGTATGGTGTCGTTTTTCAATAATTGGATGTCTAATAGTTGGTGTTGAGGTTTTTGTTTCTTTATTAGTTTCCATCTTGCGCGAACTTTTGCAACAACAGGATTATGATCGGAATTGATGTCAGTTCCAGGATATGTTTTTGCACTGATGATTGCATTGTGATATCTTTTGTTGACCAATATGTAATCTATTGGTTACGGATTACTCTGTTTTCATTGTGTTGTGGTGAAGTCCAAGTGTACAATCTGCGAGGGTGTAATTTAAACCATGTATTTATCGCTACCATGTTGTGTTGTTGGCAGAATTCGGTCATTCTCTCTCCCTGTCGTTCCTTGCTCCAAGTCCGAAGTCTCCGATCAATCCAGAAACTTTTCCTCTACCTAACTAATTAGCATTAAAGTCACCTAAGATAAATGTTAGGTCTCGTTTTTTGGTCATCTTTATAAGTTTTTCTACGTCAGCATACCACGCTTCTAGCTCTTCTGTGGGTTTATCGGCCGTAGGGGCATAAGTTTGAATGATGTTAATATTTACTGGCTTTCCGGATAGTTGAATAAGAAGACATCGGTCCGAAAATGGCACAAAGTTTGTGACGGCATTGTTATATTTGTCTTCTAAAATTACTCCAACCCCGGTACGATGAACCGGATCGTTATTACCCGAGTAATAGAAAGTTTTGTTCATGGTTTTAACTTTACCTGAACCTGGCCATCTAACTTTACTCAAACCCAATATCTGCAACCCTAAACGTTTCATTTCTTGGCATGCATTTGCTAGTTTTCCTGTTTCGTACAGACTTCTAACGTTCCATGTTGCAATTTTAAAGTTTGTATTTAAAATATTTAGGCTATTCCTCCCGGGATTCTTCGCACCCCTTGATCATCTAAGATCTGCCGGGGACTAGGGGCCAATTCTGTTTGTGCTTTCATTGTAGTTTTCTTGGGAAATATATACCAGAGTGGTTTCCCGTTGCCTTCTCTGGTTTGTATTTTAGACGATCCTCTGGACACAGACGCTATTTGCAGCCGCCCACTCTGGGTCAGACGCTGCGTGCTAGTTTGATCCTTACCACTTACCAGCTTATCCGCCCGAAGCCGTTGGTCAGCAAGTGGGAGATCGCTTATACCGGCAATCACTCGGTAAAATTTTCGCCATATCTGGCAAACAGATATGCAATAACAGCAATATCCCCATAAAATTTTCAATTTCTACAGGACATGTGGTAATTGGCCTTTGTTCATTTGCTTGAGCGGTGTATAAACAAGTTTGTCAAAACTGCCCAAAAACTTACAGCTGTCAAACTGGTAGAAATTTTAATAAACGAATTGCAGAACATAAAAGGGCTTTCAATAATAGAAAAAGAGATTCTACAAACGCACTTCACCTTCTAGATCATAATCATTCTTTTAATGACGAATTCAAAATTCTTCACATTCAAAATAAAGGCCTTAAGCTATCTTTGTTAGTATCTATGGAATTCAACAAATTAAAAAACACAGATATAATTCTGAATGATCAACTGGAGACGAACAGTTCTCCTCTCCTCAACCTATTTTGTTAGAGTCTATCTATAAAGTGTAAACGCATGCCAAAAATAGATCAGTCGAGAAAGGCAATCAGTCGAAACAGGTGTAGTGTTAAGAGTTTAAAATAAATTTTGTGAAAGTTTTGAAAACAAAGTTTTCAGTGTTTTATTGTTACGTAAAATAAATTTCCATCAAGTAACGGTCGAATCCATTAATTAATTAAAAATATTGCTAATGTTCCGACTACCAGGGATTACCTCATTATTTTGATTTAAAATGGAATTAATTTCACTTTTTGTGCTATTATTATCTAAGTTTTAATAGTATTCCAGAGACCTTTAGAACTGTTTTAATATTATGTAATTTCCTTTTAAAAAAATTTTTTTACCTCAATAACTAGCTTATTTAATTTATTTTTATAAATTTTATTTTTTTATTAACCGATTTTCCTAAGCCGTCTGTCATCCAGATATTTCTCTTAACCTTACATCTTTTTTCTTTTTTTCTTTGGTATATTTATTGATTAATGAAGTGAGGGTATCGGTAAAATTATTTAAGAAATTATTAGGGACGGTTTCATATTAGAACAGTGATCCCAATTTTAAAAATTAAGATCTCTTTTTAAATCATCATAATTAATGATTTTATTATTTAACAACAATAATTACAATGAAAGACGAAAGATAAAGCAAAGGGACGAAAGAGTAAGCAAAACAAATAAAGGGAGACCAAGACCAAGCTGAAGATATGTCAAAATCAAAACTAGCTAAAAACAGGGGATGAGGAAACAGTTGGAATCATCAGCATCAATGGCGCTATAACTCTTCGTGAGTCTTTGCCGCGATTACTATTGCCTTCCATGTTTGCCGGTCCTGTGCCAGTAATTACCATTGCCGCACTCCCATTTTCTCTAGATATTCTTTGACTGCATCTTTCCACCCTTTTCTAGGCCGCCCTACATACCTTCTTCCATCTGGCCTTTCCCAGAACACATTGTTTATAAGACGATTATCGTTACTGCGTATCACATGCCCTGCCCATCTGAGTCTATTGGCCTTTATATTTCTGACTAGATTTTCTTTTCCGAATAGAGACTCTAGCTCGTTATTGTATCTGCCCCTCCATTCGTTTGTCACGCTGTCTCTGCAAGAGCCATATATTATTCGAAGAATTTTACGTTCCCACACCAGCAATTTATTTACTTCTCTTTTTGTTAGCGTTCATGTTTCGCTTCCATACGCGACTGCTGGTCGTTTTATGGTCTTATATATCCGGATTTTTGTACCTCGTGAAAGAAGTTTTGACTTCATTAGATGTTGCATTGCAAAGAAAGATCTGTTTCCTGCCATAATTCTTGTTTCAACTTCTCGCTCTTATTTGTTGTCATTTGTGATTGTTACTCCTAGACATTTAAATTCTTTAACCACTTCGAAGTTGTGATCATTTATAGTAATGTTTTTCCTTATTTGCCGTCGTTCTTGTTTTGAGACGACCATGTATTTTGTTTTGTCTTCATTTATTTTTAGACCGATGTTTAATGCAGCTTATTCAAAGTTTAAGAAGATATCCTTAATTTCTAATGTTGATTGTGCTACTGCATCTACGTCATCGGCAAAGACAAGTATGATTTTTGCTCCTCGAGCAGTTATGTCTGGTTTGATTTTTGGATATATTTTTCGCATTTCTGATTCTAAGGCTAGGTTAAACAACAATGGGGACAACGGATCTCCCTGTCTCAGTCCAGAATTTACGCAGAAAGCATTTGATATTTTCCTCCCTATTCTAACTTGTACAAAAGAGTTACTTACATACATTTGTGTTACCGAAGCTAGTTTCTTGGGTACGCCAAGCTCGATCATTGCATTCCATAATGTTGCACGATTAATTAAATCATAAGTCTGTTTGAAGTCTATAAAAATCTGATGCACGTCGTGATTATATTCCCAATACGTTTCAAGCATTTGTCTTATTGTAAATATTTGATCAATAGTCGATCTGCTAGGCCTATTTCTTCGACGTATGGTAGTAATCTTTTTAATAATATCGAAGCCAATATTTTATATGTAGTGTTGATTAGTGAGATTCCTCTGTAATTCATGCATGATTCCTTTTTTCCTTTCTTGTGTATTGGTACAATAATACTACCATACCATTCTTTCGGCATTATTTCTTGTTGCCAGGTCATTTCTATTAATTGATGGATTTTACTTGAGTTCATGACCGCCTATTTTAATTAGCTTGGCATCAATGTTGTCCAGACCAGGGGATTTATTGTTTTTAAGCGTTTTTATGGCATGCGTAATTTCTTCCATGCTTGGTCGGGGTATTTCTAATTCGACCGTTTGATACTCATGTTCTCCGTTGTTTCCACCATTTTCATTGTTTTCATCAGTGAAATTTTGGATATTTTGGAGCTCTTCAAAATATTCAGCCTATCTTTCTATTATTTTGTTTTCGGCAGCCAGCCATTTGTCCATTTTTATCTCTTACGAAGTTGAGTGTGCTTATATACGAGCCTCTCTTGAACAATTGGAATGAACAGAGTAATTAAAATATTAGAAAAATAATGATAATTTACTTTGTGCCTTAATCTAATTAATCACAGCGTTATTTTCTTGAAGCGATTAGTTGTTAGTCAAAAATTGTTATAACATAGATTTTCTCGTTTTTTTATTAAAATGTAAAAAAATATTACCGACAGATTTTTCTTTTCATGTAATAGGTTTTAGCTTATTTTAAGATACAATACTTGCTTATCGTTATTCATAATTTACTTCTAAAATACAAATTTCGCTTATTGTTGTTAAGGATTAAAACATATGTACATAACATAATGGAATACAATAAAAATTTTGCTTTTATAGGTTTTTTATACATATCCACTAAACTAACAATCGGTTTTTATCCCTACTTTATTTTATCGTCACCTTATCTCACGTATTTAAAGAAATCTGTATTAACTATTAATTTTATTTTTAGTGTCACAAGATGAAATCGGTAACAACACTCACTGTGTTGTATGCAGTGTTTAAATTTGTTAGTTGTACTAGTGTGGCAACTAAAAATAATGTATGTACGAATCTTTTGGACTACAGATATTTACAAACCAGCAAGAATTGCTATTACAATCCTAATGTAAAAGCCTCAACGGTAAGTTTATTTCTTATGTAGTTCTGTGTCGATGATACAATTGCTAGTAAATTTTACACACACACACATACACACACACACACACACACACACACACACAACACACACACACACACATATATAATACTATATATATATATATATATATATATATATATATATATATATATGTATATATTAATGTGATATCAAGAATTTTAGTTTTAAAACTTTACAAAAATTATATATAAAAAATTATTTAAATTTTTAATTTATCATTTATATCACACCCTTTAAATTTTATTATCTCAGGTTTTACTCGTGCTTCTATATCTATACTTTACAGCTGTTGGGTTAGGTCCAAAGAATAACGGAATAGAACAACATAATATGATATGAAAATAATGTAATAAAATAAACTGATTAAAATAACTCCAAAAATTATTAGCATACAATATTTATCAAACAAAAATCGTTCTACGTACGTGAATCTTCAATAATGCATGGATAATATAATACAATTACAATCTAAAATCGAGCTTATTATTCTACATAAACAAATCAAGTAATATTCAGTGTCCTTCCTACTACAATTTTGGTATATCGATTGTACCAAGAAAAATTTGTTTGAATTATCCAATTCTCTCCACAGCTCCGTCCCCTCTCAGAACAAATTTGATATCCTTCGACCATCGACAACTAATTCACACGTTACTAATATGATATAATATTATTATTTGGTATTAACAGGTCCTCGAAGACACTTCGTCTCAGGACCATTTTACCTATGTAGGGTCATACGTCGCCATGTTACCAATTCCAACGGTAACTTAAACATCAGAATTTGTAACCACATATAATGTAAAGCAAATGTAAATTTATATCATTTAAAGGGTTTGGACCCATATATTTTGGTGGCTCATAGCATGTATACCTCGTTTGCACTGATGATGGATTTAATAATCCGAAAACGTTTTGCAATATCTTTGTGATAGCCCGTTTGGGCATTTTATTATATACCTTTTATAAAGGATTTTAAATAAATTTTTTGTGATATATGGTATACAGCCAGCTACAGGAACTTAGTTTCCTAGTGGATTTTTAATATTATTTGTCCCAAAATTCTCAAATTGAAATTAATTATGAATGTTTCTCCTGTTCAAACGCTTCCTCTGCCTTGAGTTGGCCAATTCCTTGTTCTATGCAAAATAAACTATCAGTTCTCAGCAGCCTCCTATGTAGTTGGCAATATTAAACAAGATATTGCAATTTACTGTCTTCAATACTCTCCTTCGAATGTACGTACCCTTCCAATGATGCCAGCCTCTTTTCCTCTCGCCAAACTTAATCTCTCGTTCCGAAATAAACAGCGATACGTAGAATATAAGTAGGAAAAGTTTACTTACACATTTGTACCAGATCAGCTACCGTCGGACACACTTACTTCACCAACTCACAACTTATTCTTTATCACTTACTACCCCTAGAGACCACCTCGAAAACCAATCATTCACTTTAAGAAATTGGAAGTAACTAACTCTGTCATCACATCTATCCATCCATCCAACCTCTACCTACCAGAAATACCAGAAATACCTACAAACTTTCCTAATTTATATTATTTCTAGAAGGACACTTAATTTCTACTGGGTATTTACAGATTCCGAAAAACCATTTACTTATTAACTATTTCTATTGTCCTGTTCATGGCGCAAACCCGGATTACGGAACACTTTATGGCTTATGGGAAAAAACCATCGTTAACTTCTATTCATTGTACCCGCACTAACCACTTGTTATATTTATACAAAAAATTATTTATGACTAAGATTACCTTTGGTTAATTCCAGTCAGTTCGGAGTATTTTTACTTTCTATAATCTCTGAAATATTAATTTCATCGTACATTTAATATCTTTACTCTTTAATTTTGAATACCATAACAATATATATATATATATATATATATATATATATATATATATATATATATATATATATATATGTATATATATATATATATGTATATATATATATATATATATATATATATATATATATATATCATCATCATTACCATCATCATCATCATCATCATCATCATCATCATCATCATCATCATTATCATCATCATCATCATTATCATCATCATTCTCAGCATATGCTATCGATCATGGTACAGCCTCCCTTACGTAGTCATTCTTCATTTGTGCTCACGATTATCTAAAATTCGTTTTTCTCTACCATGTTATACCAGCTTGTCTCCTTACGTCATGGTACCATCTTAAATTTGGACGTCTTCTTGGTTTCTTGACCTCTTGGTTCTTCTTCTTAGTGTGCCGTCTCCATACGGAGGTTGGCAATCATAATAGCTATTTTTATTTTTGAACTTGCTGCTCTAAACAATTCAATCGATCTACATTGATACCAATCACGTAGATTCTTCAACCATGAGTTCTGCCTTCGGCCAACAGATCTTCTTCCTTGAATCTTTCCCTGTATTATGAGTCTCAAAATTTCATATTTTGGTCCCCAGTTTTCTAGTTTGTATAGTAATGATTAGCTCTGTTTCTTTACCAACCCTCTCCAGTACTTCTTTATTTGTAATTCTATCAGTCCATGATATTTTTAATACTCTGCGGTATAACCAGAGCCAAAGCCTCAGCTCCATATAATAATATGGAAAATATATAACAGCGAATGGTACGTAGTCTGATCTCCAAATTTAGATTTTTGAACTTTAGAAGTGGCTTCATTCGTATAAATGCTGATCTGGCAATCTCTATTCGCCTGTTTATCTCTGCGGTATGATCATTGGTTTCATTGATCAAAGTTCTCAAGTACTGATATTTTTCTACTTGATCTATCACGTTACTATTGATTGTCAATAGGTGATATTTATTTTGTGGTCTTTTTGTAATTAGCATGCACGTCGTTTTTTTAGCGTTTATAGTAATTCCCATCTCAGCACTATTCATACTTAAACTTTTGATAATATGTTGTAGATCTTCTATACTCGTTGCTATGATCACAGTGTCGTATGCATTTCGTAATTTGTTAATTAATTTTCCGATATCGGTAACTCCCGCTTTGATATTATTGAGCGTGTTTTGGAATATTTCTTCAGATTATAAGTTAAACAAAAGTGGCAAAAAATCACATCCCTGTCTAACTCCTCTACAGATCTTCATTTTTTCTGAGTGTTGCCCATCAATTTAAACTATGGCACTTTGGTCCCAATGTAATATTTGCACTATATTTATGATTTTACTGTCAATGCGCTTGTTCATAAGTATTGATATTAGTTTTTCATGTCTTACTTTATCGAAAGCTTTTTCGTAGTCAACAAAGCACAAGTGTAGATCAACGTTTACGTCTCGACATCGCTGAATCAGTATGTTGATGGCAAATAGTCTTATTGTGGGTATGTTGTCAGGTCCTGGTGCAGATTTGCTAAATTCTTTAAGTGCGTCGTCTAACTCTGTTATCAAAGTGGACGTTGACTGCCAGGTAGTCTTCATCATTAGTGTCGTTACATACTATAAAGAAAAACACCCGCCCGGGTCTTTAACGGTCCGAGTGTTTTTCGTATAAATCGTACCAGGGCATTTAAACATATTAGTCTTTTCACATTATACAAGAAACGGAGTAACGCCCGGGCCGAGACCGAATACCTCTCGGATCCCTGCTGCTTCGTCCGAGTCTCGGACCGGGCATTTCACCGTACCGAGACTTAGTGGGGCATTGGCGTAAATATATCACTACACACTGTTCCTGTAGTACTCGGACGCAGTGATCCGAGAGCATCTGGGTTGTACTGGTGTTGTGTGTGCGATCACTACTACTATGACGTCCGAACGGGAAATTGACATAGACGTGCTAATAAGTTTGGTAGAAGATTATCCTGTAATTTGGAACAAAAGTTCGGAGGAATATAAAGACAGGAATAAAACAAGAGATGCTTGGAGAGAGATCTGCATCAAACTGGATGAAAACTTCGACCAAGTAGATGCCGTGGAGCGCAAACAATTTGGTGAGTACATTTGGCTATATTATATTATTATTTTGTTTTATATGTCCACTACAAGTTATTGAAGCTCATATAAGATTTATAAATTTTATTATTATTGTGAAATAAGTATCTATAGTAACAATTATGCAATTTATTAATCTAAATTTTTGAGTTTTGCCACGGCACAGAGCCTTCATCTGTTACAAAATAGTCAGCTAAAACGTTTCGTATGCCAGTCCCAGCTTTTTGACCATGACTGATTTGATGTGTAGGTATATCATCAAAACCATCGGTTGAAACGGTGTCCTCAAAGTTATAACCGTCCTTTTCCCTTACAAAATTGTGAAGGACGACACATGCTTTAACAATATTAACCGCTAAGTCTGTATGGACATTAAGAGGACGATGAAAAATTCTCCACTTATTTGCCAGTATTCCGAATGTGCATTCTACATACCTTCTTGCTCGACAGAGGCGGTAGTTAAAAATTTTTTTTTTATAATTTAAGTCTTTCCCTGCAAATGGTCTAAGTAAATGAGTACTCAAGGCGAAACCTTCATCTCCGATAAAAAAGTAAGGTATGTCTGGATTTAATGAACCATAGAGGGGCCTAGGATTTGGTAACTGTAGTTTTTGAGTCTGAATGTTTTTCCACAAAGAACTTTCTTTAAAAACCGTTGAGTCACATTCACTTCCGTATGCACCAACGTCAACGTAAATAAATCGATAGTTGCTATCAGCAACAGCCATCAGCACTACCGAAAAATAGCTTTTATAATTAAAGAACATGGATCCACTACCAATTGGTTTAATTATTCGGATATGCTTGCCGTCAACGGCTCCTATACAATGTGGAAAATTTGCTCTTTCTTCAAAACCTTCGGCTACATTTTGTAATAGTTCGCTATTAAGTTTAGGCAAAAAGTCGTCGGTTAACTTTAACCAAATAATATTACAAACTTCTCGCACAATGTTCGCTATTGTAGATATTCCCATTCGATAACTGTAATGTAGATCTGTGAAATAACATCCACTACCGAGGTACCTGAAAAAGAAAGTAGGTAACTGTAATTGATCATAGTTTTAGTAGGAAAATGGCCCTTGGTGAAATTTTCTAAATTATTGATATGTTCACACACACACGATATGCGAATTTTTCCGGAGTTGGTTCATACAAACAAAACAAGCTTTGCGCTTTTTATCTCCGGTTCCACAACCCCTGAGGTCAAGGGATATTCGCGGCCGTTTCTGAAGCTCCAACAACTACTATCCGGGCAGACGCCCCGCCGATTATTGGATTACAGAACTCCAGAAGCATGACGACAATAGAATAGGCCGAAATTGTTTTGATATGTTATATTTCTCATCATCCTGATCAAAAGTCTCCGGGCCCAACTCAATCCTATGACTAGTTTTTGAGATACAGGGTGTTAAACTTTAAAATGGATTGAATTTATGTTACACAAAAACGTTTACTACAAGTTTAAGTAGTAGTAAAATGAAACCATTTTAAACTGTAACACCCTCTATCTCGAAAACTACTCATAGGATTGAGTTGGGTCCATGGTTGATGATAATTACAACATATCAAAAATGTAGAAAATTTCATCAAGGGTCATTTTCCTACTAAAAAGCGCGGGGTCCTTTGACTTGTTCACTATGTTCACCTTGAAGTCACACAAATTTTACACGATTCTCTTATTGCAGGTACATTGGTTTTGAAACGTTGGACAAATATTCGAGACCAATGGATGAAGTGGAAAAAGAGGGTTAACGACGTAAAAAAATCAGGAGCAGGAGCATCAAAAATAAGAAAGTATATTTATGCTGAACAATTAAAGTTTCTGGAGAAAATTCCGACCCACAGACCAACAGAATCTAATATTCCAAATGAAGGCGAAGAACAACACGAAAGTGAAAACGATTCACAACAAAATAAGGACCAAGCTACTGGCACCCCTGTAACAGAAGTAGCACCAGAAAAAACAACTACCAAACGTCGTGATGGTGCTCACAAAGTAACCCAAGGTGCAAACAAAAAGCGTAGAATGGACGAGTTTGAATTGCGAATGCTGAAAAGCTTGGAGTCGGATGAGCCGCAAGACCGGCACTTACTGTTTTTTAAAGGCGTCCTACCTTCTATTCAAGGTTTTAATGACTCCCAAACTATTGAGTTTCAGATGGGAATTTTACAGTTGGTAAAAAACATTAAATCGGGAAATCCTCATCTGCCGGCTGTCAACCAACAAACGCCTCTCTACTATTCTACGCTACACAATCCATATCCTCCAGCGCACCCTCGACCTCAGCAACATTTTGTACCTGGGACACAAGACAACAGTCAAGCTACGGCTTTTAATAATACACAGACACAGTCCAATATGTTAACTGCAGCAACAACACATTACCAAGAAGAGTATACTCGTCAAACATCAACACCTCTTTCA
Source organism: Diabrotica balteata (assembly GCA_918026665.1). Classification (NCBI taxonomy): domain Eukaryota; kingdom Metazoa; phylum Arthropoda; class Insecta; order Coleoptera; family Chrysomelidae; genus Diabrotica; species Diabrotica balteata. The sequence goes on from OU898284.1 coordinate 36,753,975, forward strand.
ACAGAAGCAGGGACACCCTCCTCACTTTCTTCATTCTTGTCAGATATGGATTTTTAATACAGTTGTTGTTATTAACTCAATAATAAAGCTTATTTTTTAGTAATAATTAATTAAACTTCCCAACTTACCTTAATGTTACTGCCAACATTTCTATAGGTGGAATACAATTTCTTAAGTGGGTATTTTCTTTCTGGATATGAGGTTGTAGGTACTTTAGTAGTTCATCAAAAGTAGAAATAGACATTCGAAAGTAATTGAAAAATTTCACATTATCTTCCCTTAGCTGGGAAAATAGTGTCTGAAATGTACCAACAATATACCGTTGTGCAACTATTGGATGAACCCAAACAGTTCTCAATTTTTTTGTTTTGCGACGATGTCTTAATAAAGAAATAATAATCATTTTCTTACGTCTGTCCATAATGAAAGAACACTGAATACTGCACTGATACTGAAAATGATGTGAGGTCTCCGGATCGAGAGAAATCGGATAAACAGGTATGCGCTGTGTAAAATTCATACGAAAAACACTCGGACCGTTAAAGACCCGGGTCGGGTGTTTTTCTTATAGTATGTAACGTACTTTAAGGATTATGTGTAATTGTTAATGATGAGAAATGGTATGAGGAAAAAATGGGATTCCATATTTGATGAGGATGCCATTACTGTGAGATATAATTATGGCTGCGGGGACGGTGTAGAGTACAGTAGCCGGGAATAATAGGATCGGTTTTGCAACGGGTGTCGGAGAGAGCTAGGATTTGTATATTTCAGGAGGATGGTTTGATGAAGGGACGTTTTCTCGCGACACTTTGGCAATTGACAACACCTATTGAGCTGTCCATTACTCGCAAAAGAACGTTATGAAGGCTCTGTTGTTATGTGCCACAAAAGTACTCTTGTTGCCAAACATGAGAGAGGATAGGGAGTTGGTGACGTCAAGGATAAGTTGACGTCTGCCAGAAAGAAGGTTGATTAGAAGAAGTGAGGTAAATTCCACAAAAACTTTCTGTTTTTTTTTCTGGAGTTTTTTCAGATTGAATAAATTTTGATGAGCGTTGCGTTTTTTAAATATATTAAAAGCATGCTTACTAGAATATAAAGCATGTACTAATTCATTGTTGAACATAGGAAGGAACTGGCGGTCTTTTGCAGAACTGCTGCTTCTATAATTATACTGTTTAAAGATTTATTTATTTTGTTTTGTTTAAAGTTAACGCATAAATAAAAACTGTGACTTTAACATATCAACGATTAACTTTAATGATCCATATTGTTCTCAAGCTATTTTCTTGTGGCATTGTAAATTAATTACTATTTAACTAGGAATAAGCCACAATTAAAGATAAAAATACGTTTATTGACGTTTCAATTTCCACTTCGGAAATCGTTCTCAAAATACAAACAGTTTAAATTTAATTTAATTTAAATTTAAATTTACTGTTTGCATTTTGAGAACGATTTCTGAAGTGGAAATTGAAACGTCAATAAACGTATTTTTATCTTAATTGTGGCTTATTCCCAGTTAAATAGTAATTAATTTAATGATCCATGTCTATTTAATATTCAAAATTTTCTAATGCACCTTCTTTGCATCGGTCTGCTGAATTTGTATAAACAATTTGATATACACACTCAAGGCCAAATTTAAATATTCATATTTTTTTTTATTGAATTTAATGCGTCGACAACTAATGGTCATTGGGATGCATTTTGAATTATATTTATATACCAGAAATTATTTAAGTTTTTTTTTCAATATTTTAACTATAAAATGATTACCAGAAAAAAATGTATAGGAAATTTTATTTTAATACTATTCAAATTTATTCAGTAATCAATAAAATGCATTTCTTTAACTTATTTCCTACTACAGAACCTCCATTACTAATAAGTTAACATTTTATATATATTTTAATTCTAATTTTAAAACATAAATCAATAATTTTTTTAATATTTAAATTTTATGGTTGTTTATAATAGTTTGCATTTTAAAATTTTCCCCAATTAAAATGCTCAAAAAGGTATTTGTACAATTTTCTATAGTTTTCATGTTAATAGTCTTAACTATTTTGTTGTTATAAATAATGTATGATGACATTTTTGCTAAAATTTTTTAGCTACAACCCACTTGTGTAACATAAGTGCCATCTCCGCGGTGGAGGTTGGTAATCATCATAACAATTCGGACTTTTGAGACGGCTGCTCTGAAAATTTCATTTGATGTACATCCGTACCACTCTCGCAGGTTGCGCAGCCACGACATTCTTCATCTCCCTATGCTTCTCTTTCTTTGAATCATTCCCTGCATAATCAGTTAGAGCAAGGTGTATTTCTCTCCACGTGTAATATGTCCGAGATATTCCTTCCCTATTCTTGTTTTAATTGTATTTAAAATTTCTATTTCTTTATTCATCCTTCTCAGAACCTCTTTGTTTGTGACGTGTTCTGTCCACGATAGTTTTAGAATTCTTCTATACACCTACAGCTCGAATGATTCCAGTTTTTTCATTGATGTCGCATTCAAGGTCCAAGATTCCATTCCATAAAATAAAGTCTATAAAACATAGCACTTCGCCAACCTAACTCTTAGTTCCAATTTTAAATCCCTTGTACATAGCACTCTTCTCATTTTGTTGAACTTTGCTCTAGCCTATTCTATTCTGATTTTGATCTCCTGAATATAATCATTTGTGGAGTTAATCATTGTTCACAGATTGTATTCAATATACAGTACTAGTCAAAAGTCCATTCCCCCCTCGCATCTTTTGAACGGTTATCGCTATAATAGTGAAATTTGGCGAGAGTTAATAAACATACTCATGCTCAGAGCGCGTAATGTTAATACAATTAAAAGATAAGAAGAACATGATAAACATCATACAAGTGTACGCTCCTACAGCAGATAAAGACGAAGAGGAAATAGAACAATTCTATAATATATTAGAAGAGGTGATGAGAACAACAAAGAGACAACACATTAACATAGTAATGGGAGATCTGAACGCCAAGGTAGGTCAGGGTAAAGTTGGAGAAAATATCGGTGAATATGGGTTAGGTAATAGAAATGAAAGGGGTGATCGTTTAGTTCAGTTTTGCCAAAGCGAAGATTTAATAATAACTAATACATTCTTTAAACTACCCCCAAGGCGACTATATACGTGGACGTCACCTCAACATACACAAGAAAAAGTGGTCAGAAACCAAATAGATTACATATTGGTGACAAAAAGATACCGTAATGCCGTAAAATCTACTTAAACTTTCCCTGAAGCTGATATCGGTTCGGATCATAATCCAGTAGTATCTGTGATAGAAGCTAGATCAAAGAAAATAAGAAAAGCCATCATTCCAGCATTAGACTTAAGCCAGCTTAAAAATGAACATCTACGACAAACAGTGCGAGAAGAAATTAACACCAGCCTCAGTGTAGCAGAAAGCCAAATCCGCAGAACAGACAACATAGATGAAAAACTTAAGTATATAAATACTATAATAAGAACTACGGGAAAGAAACACCTAACCAAATCTGCAAAGAAACATAAGGTGTGGATGACACCAGACATTCTAGAACTAATGGATGAAAGACGTAAAATGAAGAATAATGCAGAAAAATACAAAGAGATTGATAAGAACATAAAGCAAAGAATAAGAAATGCCGAAGAATCATGGATTACAGAACAATGTGTAGAAATGGAAAACTATGAAAGAAAGTATGACACGTTCAATATACATAAAAAAGAGAAATTACAGGAACCCAAAGAAGACGTCAAATAAGTTTGCTTAAGAACAAAGATGGAAAGATTATTATAAATTTAACAGAGAAAATTAATAGATGGACTGAATACATAAGAGAATTATTTGAGGACAACAGAAATAACATTGTTCTGATATATGGCGAAACGGGACCTGAAATTCTAAAATGTGAAGTAGAAATGGCACTTAAAAATTCCAAAACTGGGAAGGCAAATGGACCGGATAAGGTTCCTACCGAATTGCTAAAGCTCTTGAATGATGAATCAATAGGTATAATATTGCACTTATTTAATACAATATACAATACTGGCATTATACCTCAAGAGTGGCTGTTGTCTACATTCGTTACACTGCCAAAGAAATCTAATGCTAAAGAATGTTCAGAACATCGAACAATATCTTTAATGAGCCACCTACTAAAGATATTTCTAAAAATCATCCACAACCGAGTTTATCAAAAGTTGGAGTCAGATATTAGTAATACACAGATGGGGTTCAGAAAAGGGCTTGGTGCTCGAGAAGCTCTCTTCGGTTTGAATGTTCTCACACAAAGATGCCTAGACGTTAATCAGGAGATACATACGTGTTTTATCGATTTTGAAAAAGCGTTTGACAGAGTACGCCATGATAAGCTTAGAGAGATTCTTGAAAGGAAGGACATAGATAATAAAGATCTGCGAATAATTCTCAATCTATATTGGAATCAGAAAGTTAACATCAAAATAGAAACTGAAACATCACAAGCAATAGAAATACGTAGAGGAGTACGACAGGGTTGCATTTTGTCACCTCTGTTATTTAATGTATATAGTGAAAGCATCTGTCAGGAAGCCCTTTTACAAGCAAACGGAGGAATCGTAATTAATGGAGAGATTGTAAATAATATTCGATACGCGGACGACTCTGTACTAGTTGCAAGAACAGTAGAAGAATTACAAAGATTACTTACAGACATAAATATTGCTTGCAACAATTATGGTGTAAATATCAATATTAAAAAAACCAAGTATATGGTCTTCAGTAAAAACATGACACAAACAGCGTATATTAGTATAATCCGACAAGCGAGAGCTGGCGGGTCACCTGCTCGAAAATAGAAAAGGAATTATTCTAAGAGAGATAGGAGAGGTACTTAATCGCGATTATAGGTATATAGTATAGGTACTTAAACGGTTATACACGATGTACACGATGTACATGACTTAAACGGTGAACAATTTTCAATTTCTTCTACGCGCAACCCGCCAGCTCTCGCTTGTCGGGTTATATAAACGGCACTCAAGTTGAAAAAGTATTAAGTTACAAATACTTGGGAACTTTAATAAACGAAACTGGAGACCAAAACAGTGAAATAAAAAGACGTATCGAAATTGCCAGGGCCACCTTCATAAAGATGAGAAAATTCTTCTGCAACAGAAATATAAGCATCCCTCTACGATTAAGAATGCTGAGAGGCTATGTATTTAACACGCTATTATACGGTGTAGAGGCCTGGACTCTTAAACAGAACAACATGAAAAATATTGAAAGTTTCGAGATGTGGTGCTACCGTCGAATGTTGAAGATTAGTTGGGTTGAAAGAATAACAAACTCTGAAGTAATACGAAGAATAGGAAAAGACCCAGAGATTTTGTTAACGCTAAAGCGAAGAAAACTCGAATATTTTGGTCACCTGATGAGAGGACATAAATACGCATTACTTCAAAATATAATGCAGGGAAAAATAGAAGGAAAACGGAATCCAGGCCGTAGAAGAATGTCATGGTTGCGGAATTTGAGAGTGGTTTGGCTGCACCACCAATGAACTCTTTAGGTCAGCCGTAAACAAGGTCAGAATAGCCTTGATGATTTCCAATCCCCGATAGGAGTGGCACAAAAAGAAGAAGAATAAACATACATAGGCTTCTCAACTAGTCATAACAGGTGACGTAATAGTGACAGATGACGTTACAGCGCCACTGTGACAGATAATTTTATACGGGACCTTATGGCAAGTGATACCTCGTTTGAAAGATACCTATTTAACCATACTAATTTTATTTCACTTTGGGCTCATTTTATTGAATAAATTAAATAAATACTAAAATTGTAGTTTCTCATTTAATTCATAAATATTTAACAACCAGTTCTTTTAGTAAGTGTTCAAAATGTGCTCCATCTACTTCCTTACAGTAATGTATCCTATTTCTAAACTCTTGTCGTACTCGTTTGTGAGAAATTGCCCTACATTCTTCAACAATTCGTTGTTTCAAAATGTCAATATTGTCGGGTGCTGTAGCGTAATCTTTAGATTTTAATTATCCCCACAAAAAAAAATCTAATGGTGTGAGATCCGGTGACCGAGCTGGCCATTCTATCGTACCTAGTCATCCAATCTATCTACCATAATATTCCCCATCTAGGTAACGTCTTACTGTACCATAATGGTGTGTAGGAACACCATCTTGTTAAAACGTTATTTTTACGTTGCAGAATTCATTGGGAATATCCTCCAGAATTTCAAGTATTAACGGTTCAATTGTTTATTGTTTTTTTTTATTTTTTTTTATCCAGAATTAACGTGTCTCGACAGATACAACATGTATTAACATGTATTAACATGTTTTAGCAGATACAACAATGAAATAGAGACTCTCTTCGGGAAAGGAAACATCGTAAGATACATAAAAGCCAATAGATTAAGATGGGCAGGCCACGTGGTACGGAGTGATGAGGACAGACTGATTAGCAATGTGTTTTGGGAAAAACTAGATGGTAGAAGATCGACAGGGAGGCCTAGAAAAAGGTGGAAAGACGCAGTCAGGGAAGACCTGGAGAAGATGGAAGTAAGGCCATGGGAAATAAAAGCACAGGATGGGAATCAATGGAAGGCAATAGTAAACGCGGCAAGAGTTGTAAAAGCCAATGATGATGATGATGATGTGTCTCGACATCTTAGGTCATTATTTACATTAATATTATGTAAATTATATTCTGTTAAACAATTGAGAAGTCTTTAAAAAGTCTATTACGCTCTTGAGTCGGCTTGAACAATTCAGAAGTTCTTCTAGACTATGGGTTATATTGTTGGCAATGCGGGTGGCCTAGTAGTGCTGACATTCTGTGAGGTTGTGCTTGAAGGTAATATAAATATCGTTGCAGTGGGAGCATAACTGTTGGTCTGTAGAGGACATAAGATGACCGTTTGTCAAACATGTGTGTCCTATTCTCAATCTTCGTACTGCTATCTTTTTTGAGCTGAGCTTTGTGTTTTTGGTAATCCAAAGTTCCTGTCACTTGTCTTGGATATTCTTTTAAATTTTATTTTATATCTTCTTGGAGCTGTATGTTGTAGACGGATAAGTTGGATGTAAATGCTTCTTTTGCAGCGCTGTCAGCGATCTCATTTCATTGGATGAGAATATGAAAAGGCACCCATATTTTTGTTATTAAAGTCACTCGGGAAGTGGGGAGATGGATCGATTCTAATATTTTTTGCACTAAATGATGTTGATTGTAAATACTTTTAACGAATGAACATCACTGATGTTGATGAAACCTGAAGCGATATCTGTAGAACCACGATTAACAATAAATTCATGCCACAACATCTTAATGGCATCGTTTGAACCTGCATCGTAAATATTATAGTTGTAAGTGGCATACTGACGTTAATAGAACACTAAAGAATGAGTCAATGTTGGACAGTACAACACTTGCTGAAGATCAGTGAAGAGTACTACGAGTTGTGGATTAGCCTTTTCAACACCCAACTTCAATGCTTTGTATCCGGAATCAGCATGTGCATGGTGGAGTTCACTGTCAACAAGAATATCATTTCTTTCAAGACCGTCTGGTGTAACCACAAGCTTGATATACATTTTATCACAAAACGAACACGTATCTGAGCGAGGGAGAACAAAGTGCAGATTAAAGTCTGATTGAAATAATATGTCAGTGTAAATGTGCCGGGAAACATTGCATTGCAGATACTTTTCACAAAACAGTTTGTACATTTTTTTCAAACTTAATTCAGCAGGAAGGCAGTTTTTCGTAGATGCAGCGCGACTATAATAGTTTTCATAATATGGAAACGACATTATGTATTATTATACGTTCATTGTCGGTTTCATTTATTTTATTAGGTCTATTATTGTCTTTTCCACGTTAATCACGTAGCGGCATATCTGTCTTTATCTTCTGCTAAATGTGTTGGATTCTTTGAGGTGTTATTTCAAATGCTTGACATATAGTTTTTTGGCACACTGGTAATTTCTTCAGTCCAATCTGGATGTGGTATCGTACAGTACATAGGAGATGTCTTCTGGAGTCCGTCTACGCTGTGGCTCTTGAAGTTTCGTAAAACTGGCCAGATGCAGAGTTTGTGCATTATAATCCAGACTATGAAATGTTGTGAAGAGATCTTTAAACTGGCCTTGAATTTTAGCAGCCTCGCAAATAGATTTGCACTTATATAGTCGCTACTAAAATATAAAAATACTTATTTGTTATCGAAATTATCGAAAGATGCCGAATTTCAAATCATACACTCATTACGGACAAGCACAGATCATAACAAAGCTAAAAACAGTGATAAGGCTACAAAAAAATTCGTTTTCTAACAAAATATACAACATTGTTGCATTCACCTCATGTAGACTGGGTATTGCTGGTGCATTCTCGTTTCTAGCAGATACATATGCTTCACCTGCATTTCTCTGATGCTTACGGATGTTTCTCTTCCACTGGTTAATATGTATTTTGCGTTTTATCCTTCTATTTATGTGCAAAAGGGTAGGCAGCCACACGTTAACCTCCATTTTTACAGTGATAGTAGTTTGACAGTGACGTACATACAACGTTTTTGCACGGATACCAATAAAATGGCAAAATGTTTTTAGCCAGATTGAAAGATGTTCGCATTGGTCTTTGGATATACAACAATATTGCGTTAAAACCTCACTTTGACCCAATTTGTCGTTTACAAAATTATTGCGACCCACCATTCAATTAGCAAACTATTTTTCTTTTATTTGCGTATTAAAAAGTCTTATAGTAATAATTAATGATAACAATATTAAGGGTAATTAAAAATGCATTTAATTTTTCTTTAATCAAATCAAATTGATCATATATTAATATCTAAACAGTGGGTAACCTCCGTAATGGATGTTAGAACTTATAGAGGAGCAAATTGCGATTCGGACCATTTCTTGGTTATATCGAAGATAAAACAAAGAATATTGATGGTAAGAAAAGAGAAAGGCGCCAAACAAAGAAAATGGAACAGATATATGTTTAAAAATCCTAAAAAAAAAGAATGAGTACCAGCGGAAAATAAAAGTAATATTAAATGAAAGAGAAGAACAAAACAACATTAAAGAAGAATGGAATGTCATCCAAACGACAATTACAAATATGGCAAACAAAACATTATGTGAAACCTCAAGCAAAAGAAATGAGGAATGGTTTGACCAATATTGCCAACAAGTAATAAATAGCAAAAATATAGCCAGACAGAAATGTCTACAAAGGGATTCGCGATTTAATAGAAGGACATATGAAGAACTCAGAAAAGATGCAAAGAAAATATGTAGAAGGAAAAAGAGAGAAATGTTGAATAGAAAAACACAACAAATTACAGATTATAATAACAGAAGAGAGACTAGAAAATTTTACAAGAAAACCAAGCAATACACCCAAGGATAAATACCAAAATCATCAGTTTGCAAGGACAAAAATGAGGCAATTATCAGCGAGAAAGAGGAAATAATGAAAAGGTGGAAGGAGCATTTTCAAGAGCTGTTAAATCCAGAAAAAGAACAAAACGAAAACGAAGAAATAATTCACCACACAGCAGAACAACTACTTGAGCAACTAACATTGGAAGAAACGATAAACGTCATAAAATCTAAAAAATAACAAAGCATCTGGCACAGATGGAATAACTGCAGAACTGATAAAGAATGGCGGACATTCGCTATGGAGATGTATCCACAAACTAATCGACCTTATATGGATATAAGAAGTCATCTCAGAAGATTGTAAAGTAGGAATCATACTTCCTATGTACAAAGGGGAGACAAACGAATCTGTAAAAATTATAGGGGCATAATAGTTTTTAATGTCGTCTACAAGATATATCAGGAATTATATACAGCCGACTGGAATTGTTTTTGGAAGAGATGATTGGTGAATACCAATGTGGCTTCACACCAAAGAGGTCAACTATAGACCAAATACATAGGTTAAGAGGTATATATGAAAAATGTGTTGAATATTACATACCTATTTACAACTTGTATATCGATTTCAAGCAGGTGTTTGTTGGAGTAGATCGACAAAAGATGTTAAAGCAACTATCTATGTTAGGGATACCCAATAAGTTGTTTAAACTTATATGAATGATTCTGGAGAGTTCCAAAGCTATGGTGAGAATAGATGGAGATATGACGCAGGCCTTTGATATTGAAAATGGAGTTATACAAGGTGATGCCTTATCAACAACCCTTTTTAATCAAACTTTAGAAGCTGTTGTTAGAAAAATGGATATAAACGGCTGTATTAATACAAGATCAATGCAAATATGCACATATGCGGATGATGTTGCCATAATAAGCCGCAACAAAAGG